>JAUZND010002256.1:0-12971 GCA_034780555.1 Coelogynopora nodosa
AACATCGTGTTTCTTCGCAAGTGTGCCAGCAGGCTTGCTTCTAGTTTTCAATTTCAATCGCAACGTGCATATTACTAATTGATGATCGGAGCCTACATCTTCTGACGGGTAACTTCGACAGTTCAAAGTGCAATTTTTACATTTGTTGCTTATCAAAAACAGATCGATCATGTTCTTAATAGGACCATTGGGATGAGCCCAAGCCCATTTGCTACTATGCTTATGTTTAAATAATGTATTTGCTGCAAAAAGTTGGTTCATAACACAACATTCGAGTAGTCTTTCACCTCTAGCGTTGCTACTTCCGAGGCCGTGTCGCCCGATGGCATTGCCCCAAGTAAAATGATCAGAGCCTACATTCGCATTCCAATCACCCTGAATTAGAATAATGTCATTCTTATCGACTCTCTCGAGCTCTTGTTGCAGTGATAAATATAACTCATCGATGACAGATTCTGTACTATCTGCGGTTGGTGCATATACTTGGATGATAGAGAGGCAAACGCCTTGTCCACTAAAGCGGCCGTAGATAAGTCGGTGATTAACCCGTCGAAGTTTAAGTAATGCGTTATGAGCTTGGGCAGACAATGCAAAACCGACCCCTACGAAATGAAGAGTCCCATGTCCAGAAAATACGATATGAAGTCCATCAATATATGTTGTGCCACTGCCTGTCCAACGAATGTACATACATATGTGATATCATAATTTACTGCTATCTGCAAACATATCTTTAATGTTATCATTTTATGTCCAGACTATTCCGTAATGTTTTAAACGCATGTAAAATATGCATTATATTTGGTTTTGGTAGAATTCAATAATGAGTAAATACTCAGTTATCCTCAGAGTTACTAATTAAAGATAACAAAACAATCTTTCAAAATTGATTATAATTCTGCAACACATATACATCACTTGTTTTGGACAACAGTAATTACAATCATTTCTTTACGGGACAATATTGGATTCATTATATGCAACATTACTAAATCCTATCAATTGTTATTTAACCAACTGTGAAGTATATAAATATAAATATAATATAACATAATGACCGATATTAAGTCGTTATTAAATATAAATGGTGTTATATTTTTAAATACAAATATTCCAATATCATACATTAAATCACTGTAAAAGTAAAAAATAAATTATGGTTTCCAATATTTCAATATTAATTCGATAAAACTGCTATTACATCTGATATATTACTTGTTTATTTAAAACTGACATATTTTAATTTGTGAATCCCGTATTTTAATTATCTATATAGGCGGAACAAATACAAACACAGCAACGGGAGGTTAGTAACGTGTGTTATTGTTAATTCAATCCGATACATAAATGTAACAATTCAATTTTACTTTTTAAGCTATTGATGAATTATTGTGAATGTTTCTAATATGTATTATTTTGTCTGTTGGATTACTTGTATGACGACAGCTAACAGTTTTCGCGAAACATATATTAACAGCAATATAGTAAACGACGTCGGGTATAGGCAGACGGATCAATGTGCAATATATCATCATCGTAAATTAATAACATCATCAAGAAATACACAGACCGTCAATAATGTACATACATATGTGATATCATATTTTACCGCTATCTGCAAACATACCTTTAATGTTATCATTTTATGTCCAGGATATTCCGTAATGTTTTAAATGCATGTGCAATATGCATTATATTTGGTTTTGGTAGAATTCAATAATAATTACTAATTATTAGTAAATACTCAGTTATCTACAGAATTACTAATTAAAGACAACAAATCAATCTTTCAAAATATAATTTTTTTCTGCAACATCTATAAATCACTTGTTTTGGACAACAGTAATTATAATCATTGGTCGACATTTTATTCCAAATACAATCACGATTTTTTAAACAACACAACAGCTTGCGGAGCTTTGGGCCGTGTTGTGGGCCGTTTTAACAGTACATAACAATTATAATATCAGAACCGACAGTATAGGAGTCATTATATGCAACATTTCTAAATCCTATATATTGTTATTTAACTAACTGTGAAGTATATATTGTAAATATAAATAAAAAATATATAATGATGGATATTAAGTCATTATTAAATATAAATTGTGTTATATTTTGATATACAAATATTCCAATATCATACATTAAATGACTGTAAAAGTAAAACATGAATTATGGCTTCCAACATTTCACTATGAATTCGATAAAACTGCTATTACAGCTGATATATGACTTGCTTATTTAAAACGTACATATTTTAATTTTTGAATCCCGTATTTTAATTATCAATATAGGATCTAGAAGAACAACGAAAAGTTAGTAATTTTACTTTTTTATTATGTGAATGTACTATTTTTTTATATATTATGATCTGTTGGATTTTGTGATACAACCTTTTTTCAAGTAATTTGTTTTTTTTATTTGTAATATATATATTTTTTAATTAGCAACTTTTAAATTTAATAAGTGAGTAAAAGCAATAAAATATCGATGTTTTTTTATCATTAAAAAAAGAGAGAGACTTTTCGCGTTCTCAAAGGAGATGGAGTTGTGAGAGGTTAATATGACGTAATTCCTCCGTTTTTCTGTAGCTGTGTGCGTTGAAGTTGACTGCGTGTGTAAGCCAGAACAGGCCCAGAAGCAATGTGCCGGCGCTATTCAACCGATCAGTAGCTGTAATGTGAAAGAATTTGAGGTTGATGACGTAATCAATATATTAATTCAACATGGGGACATCCATGCGGCAGTGTATTAGACACCCAACAGTACCTAGTTGTACCTAAACCTGGCGAATAGAGATGAATATCATTCGGCAGTGTCTAATTGCCAATAAATTTGTGCAAATAGGTATAAAAGAAATGTAACAATCATGAAATAACATATTGTATTGTTGATTTCCAAGAGTGAAGATGTTTTTGTCTTATGATCACCGTTTGAGGATTTTTACCTTAAGATAATCTGACCATAGTTGTAGGCAACTTGCAGCTCAGTTTTGTGTTCGACCAAACACTATCAGCAATTTTGTGAGGAAGCACACTGCGACTGGCTCAGTGGAAAACTAGAGAGGTCAAATAAGACGGAGGAAGTCGACATTGCGTGAAGATTGGGCACTGTTGAGAATCTCTTTCAACAATCCCCCGGCCAGCAATAGAGCTCTTGCACATAATTGGAGTGAGGCCAGTGGATTTCAAGTTACTTTAAGAAATATAGGGGCTAGGTTATTCCAGGCTGGTCGCTATTGTTACATGGCAAAACGGAAGCCAATGTTGACTGCAGAACACATGGCAAGGCGTCTCCATTGGGCTCGAGAACACCTGAACTGGCAGTGGTCTCATGTTCTCTTCTCTGATGAGACGTCCTTACACGTCATCCAGCCTACACAACGGCGTTATTACAGAAGTCCACGTAGTGCTGGTCGCATCCATAACATAGTTCAACTCAGAGTACAGGGCGGTGGCGTTAAAGTTATGATGTGGAGCGCATTTTCGTTTGCAGGCGTCCTCCGGTTACACCGCTGCAGGGAGAACTTGACACCAGGTCATACGTCGCCATAATGGAAGAGCACCTTCCTAAATTTTCCCGAGACCACGCTGACTCCATTTATCAGCAGGATAACGCCATGCCTTACAAGACTCTTCTCACAATGCGTTGGTTTGAGTAGAACTGGGTGGAAGTTCTTCCATGTCCAGCGATTAGCCCCGACCTCAAACCCATGGAGAACTTCTGACAGTATCTCAAATGGCATGGACCAGCTGTTAGAGGTTGCATCTAAACTGTATGCTAACATAACTCAACACTTTCTTCAAGAACTCATTGAGTGAATTCCACGGCAATGCTAGGAGGGGATTGATCGTAATGTAGAAATTGCATAATATTAGCCTCTCATACCCCACCCCCTTTGAGAACGCAAAAAACAATATATTTCGAGACTATCACTTATTGATTGACAAAAAAGCATAGATATTTTTTTGCTTTTACTTTTAAAAATTAACTTCAAAAGTTTCTGATTTAAAAATAATATATTTAAAACATTATTTTAAAAATAGTGTAGACAAATTAGTAAGTTAACGTGCAATATATTATCATCGTAGATTAATAACATCTTCAATAAATACACAAATTGTCAATAATGTACATATGTGATATCATATTTTTCTGCCATCTGCAAAAATACTGTTCATTTTATTTCCAGGTTATTTCATAATATGTTAAATACATGTATATATTATATTTGGTTTTGGTAGAATTCAATAATTAGTAAAGATTGAGTTATACTCAGAATTTCTAATAAATGATAACAAATCAATGTTTAAATGCAACATGCAGTAAATAACTATTTAGTTGTTGACCTATGACATATATTTACGTAATTTTAGTGTGTTTATTGTTGTCATTTATCGTAGCATAGAGTAAATTCGAGACATAACATATGTCGTAAAGCTTTGAATAAGCTTCTAGCTGCAGATTAGAACCTACATACTCACATCATTATGAAGGAATTTATTATATTTATAAATATACTCATCCTGATATGCTACAAGTGTCTATATTCCACCAACGAGCAATACATTAATATATGAATTCATATTTATATTAACAATCATACTTGTTATCCTTTATCAATTTCTATTTAATTAGTATGTGAGGTACATGACATTGCTCGACAACTTATACAACAAGCTAAATAATAAAGCACAAACATACCTATGTTACAGGGTTCTTTCTAAAATGCGCTCTTATCTGTTTATAATTCTGGATTAAAATGCGCAATTAGAACACTTCATCAACTTTATGTTGTTGATTTGCTTATACCGTTTATTAATTTGCTTTATATGATATTTTGAATTATTGCATATTTTAAGACAAACTGCGAAAGTCTTATGTTTAATAAATTAAATTTAACCTTATGAATCTTTTATTTTATACATTTTTAGTAAAACTTACTACAATTCCAAAACTAGCAGGTTGGTAATATGCATTTTTATTATTTCAGATGCAAATATAATTTAGATTGCATTATATATTATTTTATGCGGCATTTAAGATAGTTGTTTTTTATATAAATGGCTAGAAGCTAATATTTTGGTGATACATGATTTTATGCAGAGCGCATGAAAAAATGACTTCAGTCATGTACTACACTAACTAAAATACATAATTAAAAACAACTCAAATAAAACAGTGATTGCATATTTTTCATTAAAAAATAAGTTGTTACTGTGTATGTATCCACACAATATAATTGTATGTGTAATTAATTACCATATATACTTAAACTCACCATAATGTGGTATATAAGCTTTATTAATATGTGTAGATCATTGAGCCAATATCTTACTGTCAGATGATAAGATGCTTTAAGGTGTCTAGGTTGTTTTGCAGTTAATAGTTTAATTATATTTGAAATAGTGTATATGTAATAGTTATGTATATAACAATATATGTGTAATCATATTTATTAAAATTGTAATCATTAAAAATTATATTTGCTCGAATATTTGATAAGATAAATTGATATATAAAAGTGTTTACAGTGAATCCTACTGCGGAATGACTCGTATACAATACAACATATTGTATTTTTTAGTGTTATATTTATTTTATAAAATTATATATTATTTGGAAAATTCACAACGTATTTAGTAAATTATTTTCAAAAATAAGAACTTCTTAAAATTAATTATCACATATGTAAACTTAAATGAATACATGTATATATATTGTATATATCTAATTAGATAAGAATGCAACATATATTTCGAAAATCTACAATTATCAAACTTTACATCACATATTTGGTTGGGATGGGAACATACTATCAACAATTGTTGTAATATCACAGCGTATGATATTATGTAACGTGGTGTGATAAATTGATGGTATATTGTTTTACATACATGGTTTTCGTATTATTTTCTTTAAATATTTCGTATTGTTACTATTACAATTCGACCATTATATGTATAATAATATACTATTTGTGAGGTATGACCATACTGTCAAATTATTACTAGTTGTTTTTCAAATACGTGATATTATATTGTATTATCGATTAATTCATTTTAATACATTGATGCAAATAATACATTTATATTGAATATTACTAAGTTTTGTATTGATAATGTTTAAGCAATTGTTCATCAGTAAGTGTTTAAAATAAGTTGAATGTCATTTATTGCACAACTCAATCGTTGCTTAAGCATTAGTTAACCTAACATTTAATAAAGTTGCAACATTACTAAATCCTAAAAATATAACATATTTAATGACCGATATTAAGTCATTAATAAATATAAAATTTGTTATATTCTGCTATATGTACAAACATTCCAATATCATGCATTAAATGACTGAAAAAATTAAAACATTAATTACGTTTTCTAACATATCAGTATTTTGTACATTAACTAAAACTGCAATTACAGATGATATATTACTGTTTATTTAAAAATTACACATTTTAAGTTGTGAATTCCTTTTTTATTTATCTAGAAGACGGAGATATGATGCAAGACTTTGAAGGTTAGTAACGTAAATTCTGGTTAATTCAATCATATACATGAATGTGATATATTTTCAATTCTACTTTTATTAGATATTGATGAATTATTGTGAATGTATAATTCGTATTATTTTGTATCTATATTGGATAACTTGTATCACGTCAACTAAAACTGTTCACTAAATATTTATTTACATATATATAGTAAGGAATATTAGACATAGGCAGACAGATTAATGTGCAATATATTATCAGCGTAGATTAATAGTATAATCATTAAATACACAGACCATCAATAATGTTCATATGTGATATCAAATTTTATTGCTACCTGCAAAAATAACTTTTATTTTATCATTTTATTTCAAGGCCATTCCGTAATAGTTTAAATGCATTTACAATATGTACTTTATTTGGTTTTGGTTGAATTCAATAAATAGTAAAGTCTCAATTATTTTCAGAAATACTAATTAATTATAACAAAACAATATTTCAATATAAACTAACATTTCTGTAACATCTATATACACATCATGTAAAAAAACTATTTAGTTATTGACATATTGAACAGGTAAAAGCGATTTGAAGCGAGATTTTATAGTATTTTACACATTGCGTAGTTAAATGTATCGTTGAAAAGAGTCAACTAGAGATACAACGTATATCGTAAACATTTGAATAAGCTTATGCAGAATAGAACATACATACTCAGATAATATAAATTAATTTATTATATTTCTAAATACACTTATCCCGATAAGCCACAACCTTTTTACTAATAATAATATTTTACTAAATTAATTAATAATAATTTCGATAAAAAGTCGTACTTATTTCCATTTATCAATACCTATATAATTAATATGTGAGGTCCATTACTCGAAATATTATACAAAAAGCTAAACATCATAGCAAAAACATATGTTAGGAACTTCTTTCCAAACTGTTTTCATATCTATTCATAATTCAGAAATTAATATAAATCCGATTTAATCATATTTACTGTATTTATGTGGATAGAACATGTTTTGATAAATTAATTTATTTGTTCTGTATATAAATGACCAGCATCTATGATTTCACTGAACAATTATTTTAGGCGCAGCGCATGAGACAAATACTTCCGTCATGTACTACACTAAATGGAATATGTAATAGTAGTACATACAATGTAGTTCCTTTAAAACAATACTTATAAAGTTCTCATTAATAAATATAGTATGTTGTTACTGTGCACGTATCCATACAGTAAGTGTAATTAATTACAATGTATACTTTAACATCACCACAAGTGGTATATAAGCTTCATTCATATGTGTAGATCTTTGAGCCAACATCTTACTGTCAGATGATAATATGCTTGAAGTGTCTAGGTTGTTTTACAGTAAATCTTTTAATTTGTTTGAAACTTGTTGTTGTACGTTTGATCACATTTGATGTTTTAAATACGTAAATTGATATAACATATTTTACAATGCATCATATTGCGGAATGAATCGTATGTAATACTGCTTATGGTTGTTTACAATATAATTATGATTTTATAAAATTAAACAATATTTGTAAACGTATTAATCTAAATTAGAAATTTTATTTAAAAACACATATGATAAAAGCACGTATGATAATTTATATTGATAAATGCATATACAGTTATCTATACTTAATTCGATAAAAAGTGTGTTATATTTTTTGAATATCTACGACAATAGCATAATTTGCATAAAAGTGTTGGTTCAGATGGAAATACAGTGTCAGCAAATTTGATAATATCACAACGTATTATACATTGTATGTAATGTTTTGTATAAGTTGATGGCATATTTTTTTGAATTTTCTGTAAATATTACGTATTGTTACTATGTGTATTGCCATTATTTAGATAGTATACTATTTGTGAGGTATGACCATACTGTCAAGTGTCACTAGTTGTTTTTTAAATGAGTAATTTGATATTTTAGTATCGATTAATTCGTTTTAATACATTGATGCAATTACGATATATTGAATATTATTAAGTTTTGTATTCGTTCATATAATATTAGGTTTATATTATAATTTATTATTCATATTTATAATGTTATTATTTATGATATTAATAACAAATAATAATAATATAACATTAATATATAAAATATAATAAAATATAAACATAATAAATATAATATAATAAGTATAAACTATATGTAAAATATAATATAAAATAATACATATAATATAATATAAAATTAAATAATAAATATAATATAAAATAATACATATAATATAAAATAATAAATATAATATACAATAATAAATATAATATAAAATAATACATATAACATAAAATATTAATATATAACATATGTAATATTAGTGAATATTATATTATTATTTATATTTTAAAATATTACGTTTTGCTATCATTCATCAACACTTGTATAAAATAAGTGGAATGTAATTTATTCCACAATTTGATTGTACGTTAAACACCATTTAATCTAATATTTAATACATTTGCAAACATTACGAAATACTATGAATTGTTATTTTACCAACTGCAAAATAGATAAATATAAATATCAAATATATAATGAATGATAATAAGTCAATATTAAATATCAAATGTGTTATAAAATTATGATATACAAATACTTTATTATCATACGTTAAATGACTGAATAAGTTAAAATTAATTATGGTTTCCAACATTTGAAAATAAATTAGAAAAAGTGTAGTACAGCTGATATATAACTTGTTTATTTAAAAAGTCCATATTTAAATTTGTGAATCCGTTTTATTTATAATTTTTATAATTTTATAATTTTTATAAATTTATTTATTTTATTTATTTATAGACGATACTACAATAAACACAATCAAGGAAGGTTAGTAAAGCATATTATGTTTAATTTAATCCTATGTAACATGTAATACAATTACAATTTTTTTTAATATTGATTAATTATTGTGAATGTATTTAATTAGTATTATTTTGTATATATGATCTGTTGAATTACCTTTATGACAGTTTTCACTAAATATATATTAACTGCGATATAGTAAAACACGTCAGACATAGGCAGAAAGATCAATGTGCAATATATCGTCATCGTAAATTAATAATATCATCAATAAATATACATACCGAAAATAATGCGTATATATGATATCATATTTTAATGATATCGGCAAAAATACCTTACATTTTATTTCCAGAATATGTCATATTATGTTAAATACATACATGTATGTATTATATTAGTTTTGGTTGAATTCAATAATTAGTAAAGACTCAGTTATCCTTAGAAATACTAATTAATGATAACAAAACAATGTTTCAAAATGTATTATATGTTTGTAACATCTATGTAATGAACATTCAGTTGTTGACATATTTAACAGGTAGACCCTCCAAATATGTGTTCAGGTTTGAAGAGTACTTTTATAGTTTTTTACACAGTGCGTAGTTGTAATTGATCGTAAAAAATATTTAACTAGCGACATAACATGTTTTGTAAATCTTTGAATAGGCGTGTGCAGATTAGAACATACATACTGAGATAATATGAAGGAATATGTCATATTTTTAAATACACTAATCGCAATATGCGACAACTGTGTATAGTCTATCAACCAGCACTAAAATAAATATATAAATGAATACATGTTTAGATTAAAAATCGTACTTGTTATCCTTTATCAATATCTATATAATTAATAAGTGAGGTCCATTGCTCGTCATTTTATACAACAAGCTAAACAATATAGCACAAACGTATTTTACAGACTTATTTATAAAATGCGCTCATATCAATTCATAATTCAGAAATGAATATAAATCCGATTTCATCATATTTATTTATGTGGATAGAACATGTTTTGATAAATGCTATTATTTGTTATGTATATAAATGACCAGAATGTATGATTTCACTGAAACATTATTTTAGGCACAGTGCATGAGAAAAAGACATCTGTCATGTACTACACTAAATGGAATATGTAATAGTAAATAGTTCCTTTAAAGCAGTCATAAAAAGTTATCATTAAAAAATATATGTTGTTACTGTGCACGTATCCACACAATATGTGTAATTAATTACCATGTACACATTGAAAACACCACAATGTAGTATATAAGCAGCATTCATATGTGTAGATCACTGAGCCAACATCTTACTGTCAGATGATAAGATGCTTGAAGTATCTAGGTTGTTTTGCAGTAACTATTTTAATTTGTTTGAAACTTGTTGTTGTACTTTTGATCAAATTAGATTTTTTAAATACTTAAATTGATATAAAAGAGTTTACAATGCATCACAATGCGGAATGAATCTTATGTAATACGACTTATTGTTGGTTACGTTGTAATTATTATTTTATAAAATTAAACAATATTTGTAAAAGAAGAAATGTAAATTAGACATTTTATTTAAAAACACATATAATAAAAGCAAGAATGATAATTTAAATTGATAAATGTATATCTATATATATATATATATACTTAATTCGATAATAGTGTGTTATATTTTTTGAATATCTACGACAATAGCATAATTTGCATAAAAGTGTTGGTTCAGATGGAAATACATACAGTGTCAACAAATTTGATAATATCACAACGTAGTATACGTAATGTGTTGTATAAGTTGGTGGAATATTTTTTGATAAAAATGTTTTCTCGAATTTTCTGTAAATATTAAGTATTGTTACTATGTTTATTTTGCCATTATTTAGATAGTATACTATTTGTGAGGTATGACCATACTGTCGAATGTCACTAATCGTTTTTTAAATGAATAATGTGATATTTTTTAGTTTCGATTAAGTCGTTTTAATACATGGATGAAATTACGATATATTAAATATTATTAAATTTTGTATTCGTTCATATAATATTAATTTTATTATAATTTATTATTAATATTTTTGATAATAATAATATAAAATTAATATAATATTAACATTATATTTAATATGATTAAATAATATATTAATATTTATATTTTAAATAATTACGTTTTGCTATCGTTCATCAAAACTTGTATAAAATAAGTGGAAGGAATTTATTCCACAATTTTATTGTACGTTCAACACTATTTAATCTAACATTTAATACATTTGAAAACATTATTAAATATTATGAATTGTTATTTAACCAACTGCAAAGCATATACATAAAAATATAAAATATATAATGAATGATAATAAGTCAATATTAAATATCAAATGTGTTATAAAATTATGATATTTCATTATTAATTCTAGTTTCCAACATTTTAAAATAAATTAGAAAAAATGCTATTACGGCTGATATATGACTTGTTTATTTAAAACGCACACATTTCAATTTGTGAAGCCGATTTATTTAATTATTTGTATAGACGATATTACAAGAAGAACTGCAGCCAGTTTAGGTTAGTAACGTATATTATGTTTAATTCAATCCTATATATAAATGAAATATATTTATTAATTTTTTTTATATTGACTAATTTTTGTGAATGTATTTAATAAGTATTATTTTGTATATATGATCTGTTGAATTACCTTTATTACGGCATTTAACAGTTTTCACTAAATATATACATATTAACAGCGACATAGTAAAAAACGTCAGACAAAGGCAGAAAGATCAATGTGCAATATATCATCGTCGTAGAATAATAATATCATCTACAAATTTACAGACCGACAATAATGCGTATATATGATATCATATTTTAATGATATCGGCAAGAATACCTTTCATTTTATGTCTAGGCTATTTCACATTATGTTAAATACATGCATGTATGTATTATATTTAGTTTTGGTTGAATTCAATAATTAGTAAAGATTAAGTTATCCTCAGAATTACTGTCAATTACAAATGTACAATTATATTTTACAATTATATTTACAAGTACAATTACAAAACAATCCTTCAAAAAAAATTATAATTCTGCAACATCTATACATCGCTTGTTTTGGACAACAGTAATTACAATCATTGGTCGCCATTTTATTCCAAATACTATCACGATTTTTGAAACAACACTACAGCAAGCGTAGCTTTCGGCCGTGTTGTGGGCCGTTTTAACAGTACAGAACAATTATAATATCAGAACCGACAATATAGGAGTCATTATATGCAACATTACTAAATTCTATCAATTGTTATTTAACCAACTGTGAAGTATATAAATATAAATATAAACTATATAATGACCGATATTAAGTCGTTATTACATATAAATTGTGTTATATTTTGATATACAAATATTCCAATATCACACATTAAATGACTGTAAAAGTAAAACATTAATTATGGATTCCAACATTTCAATATGAATTCGATAAAACTGCTATTACATCTGATATATAACTTGTTCATTTAAAACTGACACATTTTAATTTGTGATTCCCGTATTTTAATTATCTATATAGGCCGAACAAATACAAACACAGCAACGAGAGGTTAGTAACGTGTATTATTGTT
>JAUZND010002257.1:0-12970 GCA_034780555.1 Coelogynopora nodosa
ATTTAAAGCATTACTTTTAAAAATATAGCCCTGGCCCGTTTTGCCCCGGTGTCCCGTTTTGCCCTGGTCTCCCCTACCGTAAATAATGGTCGATATGGCAAAATATATCGTAAATTCGGGGCGATTTATAAAAAATATTATAAATTGCAATATAAAAGAATTTCAGTGGTGGCTCAATATTATGTTTTGTGTGCTAAATACATTTTTTTCCCCTAAAAATATAAATAATTTGATCCGTCTTAATATTATAAATTATATTTTTAAGGGTAAACGTTCAAACAATTCTATATTAAAATTATAAATAAACTTAATGTTGTAAAAAAAATATATAGTAATTTTGTTGTTGTTGTATTTTTAATTAATAATTACTTATTTCATTCATTGTATATCGTTCTCTTTATTTATAATTTATACTACATGCTTTTTTTTTACTATTTCTTTAATATTATTATAATTAAATATTTTTTCAATCAATTTTAATGAGTTACAATATTAGATATTTAAACTACGCTATAACTACTAGATAGGCAGCCGCTAATATCTTAAGTATATTTAAATAGCAGCTGAGATATCATGGCAAATCCATAATTTTAACTAATGTACATTTATTAATTAATTTAAATATTGAAGTATATTACTTTGTTTGCCCCGATGTGATTATGATAACCGTATTGCCGCTATCGGGGCAAGTTTGCCTATCTAGTCATTTAAACAATAGATATCTATGGTTACAATCTATTTAAGTAATATATGTACTGTATATATATATGATTTAACTAAAATTATATAAAAAACTTTAGTTTCTTAAAATCTATAAAAATTTAAATAATAATTCCGGCCTTAAAAATATAATTTTTAAACAATTTATGATTAATTAAAATTAAAATTAATTCTGATTTTTTAAATATATTGAAATATTGCATCAATGATATTGTCATTCAAAATACGTTCAACATTCATTATTATATACTTAACAATTATCTTAATTTTTAAATATATTGAAAAATATTCTTATAATTCCAATTGATTATAATATTCTAGAATTTCTATTATTAATTAATATTAATTAATTATTATAAATATTATAAAATTACAAATAGGCTATTATTATAAACATTTCAGGAAATATATTCATTTCATTTATAATATATATAATATTATTAATTTTTAAATGAAAAAACAGAACAAGACGTACTTTTGCGACTTTTATTAGTTTGAAGTTTTATAACTTTTATCATTAATTTTTTTATATTTTACATGACAGAAACATCACAATTTCTTATTGTGTCAAAAAGCGGTAAAGTGTTTTTTTAAATTGTTATTATTACTATGGTTACGAGAAATTATTAAATTATTATTTCATTAAAAATTAAACAATTATGTTTACATTCAAGATATACATATTTATACTTTATTTATTATACATAAATTATTAAAATATAAATGAATGCATTAAGAACAACAAAATAGAATGAAAAGTGTTTGATGTTTTTCAACTATAATGTAACTCTAAGTTAAATAAAATAGTATTTTACAGAATAATTTAGAAAACGTAATCAGTTATCTTAATGACAATTTTGAGACTTTAGAAGATAAGGAAATCGGAAAACTATCCACCCAACATATATTCTAACCCATAGTGGATGTGTATGGATGCTCAAAATAGACCGGATATTGATACGATTAAATGCATGCAAAATATCTCTGAATAATTAATAAAAATATATATAGATATGAAACCAATGATAAGAATTACAAATGTTTTAAATTATCAAAACGTCTCAAAATATGGTTCAACACAGAAAAACAAATTAAAAATACATTCTTATTAATAGTTACTTTATATATTCATACTGTCCTTAAAACTAAGTATTCCGAAAATAAAAAATTAAACTATAATTTCAAAATAACAGTACAATTATATTTTTCACATAGTCTTTTGGGTGTCTGAATCCGACAGAGGCTCCTGAAACTTTGCTCAACAGTGTCGCTAGAGACACCTCTTTTGTAAGAAGTATTTTTATCATGGTTAGTATGTTAGGGAACAGTATTTTACTTTGTATGACAGTTGCCTGAATAGTTTAACCAGATACGGGTTCATTAGCGATAGTTTTAGTAGTACTCTGCATCGGCAGCGCTAACCAGGGGTGATTTTGCAAATTAACGGAAAAACTGGAACAATATGGTTGCGAGCGGAGCAAGCAACCTATAATCGCGCAATTCGCCAAAAAATTTTTTACCCCCTTATATAAAAATAAATCACCTTGCTTTGAATTTAAGGTATAATTTAAAAATCAGAATATCAATATTCTTTAAGAAAACATACTTAAATGGCTACAAAGAAGTTAGCCCACTACTGTACATAATTAAATATACATATCTACATACTAAGATCAAATGATTAATAACAAAACAGTTATAGCTACGGTAGTATTATGTATAAAAAAATGAAATCCCCAGACCCATCAAATATGCTCCAAAAAACCGGAATTCCGGTTAAAACCGGAAAAATGGCAGCCCTGGCTAACGTCAGGAAGCTATTCTTTGTAGCCTATATGTACCTTTCAGGTCAGACCAAATGGCAGACCGTGAGTTTGTCCGGTAGTTTAGGGCAGGCATCCTTATCATTGGTGTGCACACAAGCGATCACCATCATTAACCTGTGTACTGTTATTTGGTATCGTTGTACACAGATATATGGTTATCGAACATGAGTTGGTCACAAGATAAAGTATTTAATAAGTTTTTTTGATATTTTTTCTACATTACCATTAAAAACATAAGAAAGACTTAATAGTAAAAACATTACTAGAGTCTTATAAAATATGCGCAATTAAATTTTCTAAAACGCAATAGATTAAATTCTTGTTGATATGATATTTATTTTCTGGAAGCTTATTCATTATGTGATACATAATTTATGATATTTTATACAATAAGTGAGCACATAACATGTAAATAATGTAACGGTCGTTTTATTTTTGTATTCATGTTTAGAACATTTGTTTACTAATTGTATATTGACTTAAACGTGGTAAAATATATTCTTAAATTTTTTGTGCAATATGTATTGTATATCTTGTTTTAATTAAGGCATCTTAAAAATGCAGTGGTTATTTTATGCAATAATTTTGATTGTCTAAATATGTTATTTAAATAGTAACTATATAATACAGAATTTAAACGATGATTTATTGCAACGAATAATAAAACATAATATTCGTTACAATATCCTACTACAGCTTTTGTATAGTGGAAAATATATTCTATTGTGCCTCAATTATGCTATTTAATATGTAT
Organism: Coelogynopora nodosa; assembly: GCA_034780555.1. Classification (NCBI taxonomy): domain Eukaryota; kingdom Metazoa; phylum Platyhelminthes; order Proseriata; family Coelogynoporidae; genus Coelogynopora; species Coelogynopora nodosa. Next base: position 3,301 of record JAUZND010002257.1, read on the forward strand.
ATATAGTATTTTTTAGTATATATATCCTATATGTCTAGATAATGTTGTAATAATAACGGATATGTTCTGGCATGTAAAGGTTCATGTTTATGTTCTCGGGTAAACGGTATATATTATTATTAGTTAAGACACAGCAGGAGTATAATAATAAAATCATTTTATTACTTACTACAAGGACACAATATTTAGCCGGTACAGACTATGTACGGAAAAGTATACCATATCATAAGATAATGCCGCAAGTACGTCCTGATACAGTATAAAAACATACCGGCTTGTACAAAAGTATTTTCAAAAGAAAATAACAAAAAAAACATTTGAGTGAATCCAGTTCGAATAATAGTTTTAAAAACGTGCAAAATTTTATATAGATCTAAGATATATTTACCGGTACAACTTTAAAACGGTATGATAGTACAATAGCTATTGCAATGTCTGTTTACAACATAATAACTGAAAATAGTTAGCAGAACGTAAAACAATGTTTGTGCAATTCGTGAATGCAAGAATGAGATGGAAATATGAAGCGCACACATGTGATGTATTGCACGTATTTATAATGTACGATTTTAGGTAAAACTGTATGAATGACGTTCATGTCTACTCTGTGGAAGTATATAATACTAATAATTGTACAATAACAAACACAGTCATGAGATTCTGAAACACAACTAGAATGTGATTACTATTGATATGACTATATTTATATATAGTGAATAAATCGAAATGAGAGTTTCTTGTTGAAGATATTTTTATGCTAAATTGAAATGCATCATACACAATGTTACAGAACAAATGTCTTGATTTACAGGTATTCAGAATAGTTTCTCCTCAAACACTGGTGGCACTTATTAAAAGTTTGTTCGTCGACTTTTCTGTGTTGAAGCCACTGTTGCGAAGTTCTAATGTAGGTCCCCAGCCTGGAAGTGGTTTCAATAGTTTCCGGATGCGCTAAGGAAAATAAAGTGAAATCAACATTACATATAATAATTCTATTCTTTACGTGCTATTTCTAGAATAACTCCAAACCTCCTTCATCTGTGTTTACTATAGACTGGAGTCACTAATTTGTCTAATCTCTTACTGGGCTTTGTCCCGATCAATTAATTCAGTATAAATATGAGTTGTGAAATTATTGATTCTCTTTCTGTAGACATTTCTCAATTTGCAGAATTATCGATTTTTCAACTTAATTTTGTATAAATTTCATCTTTATTTATGTCTATTATAAATATTTTTATATTGATTGACGTTGAATGTAATTAAGCTAGCCTGATAAATATGATGAAAACACCAGTTCTTGTGTAAATCAGGTAATACGCCTTATATATTTTTATGTAAGAAAATGGTACCTCTAAATCTCGTTACAACAAATGGGTGAAATATATAGAAAAAGGGGAAATATAAACTTACCTCTTTTATAGTTCCACTCGTTTTACAGATTTGGTAAATCATGACGCCGGGAATTGGTATCAGAGAAGCGAAGCCAAGGCACCAGCCGAAGACTATGGCCCATGGTGGGAACTCATATGTGCCATATGTAGGTGCCTCGTACCTCAAAATTGAGGAAAGGAAAATAAGCTGGAATGGAGGAGGTTAATAGAAATCAAATTAAAGACCGGTTCATGTAGAATAAATATAGACAATAAAACGATAAATAGTTTAGAACAAAGCTCAGATTAATGACACAATATTACGTAATGACAAGATTAATAAATGTTCTAAGTCTACTTCCAAGATTGAGGGTATAAGTTGGAATTTAAAATAAAGTTTCTTTTAAATATTGTATAATATTTTGAAGTGTTTAATAATATTTTTTCAATGTTAAATTGAAGTTGTATAATTGAATAATTGTATGCATCAGACCTGTTAATCAGATTGTAAGTAATTGTATGACCATTTGCTAAGTTCAGCTAAAATATCACTAAACTTCACCATAATATTAGGAATTGCTCGACCCTTATTTACGGCCGACAATTAGATAATTACTAATAATTAGGTCTAAATTTATGATTCCATTTAGTTACACAAAATAATGTCTTGACACATATTTTTAATTATAAATAACTGAGTTTACAAATTATATCTAAAGCAAAATAATTAAATAATAGTTTTATTGACTTTTTGAAATAGGATGACTATACTCACAATGAGTGTGATCGGGGTAACACCAACCCACATCATCGTCCAGAAGTGGCTCGGTTTGAAGCCGATCATGCACTCGATGTCTTCCCTGAACCGCGTAATCCCGTAAATGTAGGAGATGACAATGATCTCGAAGAGGGCGATAAAGGCGAGCGAGAAGGTTGCACAGTACCAGTCCATGATCGTGAAGATATAGATGCCACCCTTTGTGTATACAATGTAAAGAAGATTGGGTAACATTTGAGAGTGTTAAATACATTGGAGAAAATCAATATAAATACCTTATCGATTTAAAAATGTGACATATTAATAAAGATTCCGAAATCAAAACCATGAAACATTACTGGGTATGTGGATTGTTGATTAATTCTAATCTTTTAATTGTGAAAACCATAAAGTAATTGTCTTAATTATATTTTTGAAAATATTTATATTTGAGTAAACAGTTTACCCAAAATTAAAGAAAATTTTAAAGCAATCTGTAGACGTTTCCTTTTCCACTTATAAAGTGAAAAAGTTTTATGAAAAAAGGAAATGGCCCGGGTATACCATTCTTGGTTTGAAATCTTTTACCTAAAATATATATTTCATATAAAACTTGTGGCGCATTTGTTTTAATTAGATACTTTGTATATTCCAATTGTGATTTTTAATATATGTTTAGATGATCCATGATAATTGTGTGGAGGTTCACTTAATAAAAAATTTACAAGATTATAATGGGTGTGTGTTATTAACATATTGAGAAAAATTATATATTTAGCAATATTTAAAGTTCACATAAAATGAAAATAATATTGATATGATATTTTTAACCTTCAATAGAATAAAAAGTATATTAAGCTAGTCAAATTAAACAAAATCTTTATAAAAGTTTACTCATATTACTCCTAATATCATATTATATAACATAGCATTCCTAGCGAAGAATATATTTTTTTGTCGGCTATACTAAAATAGTTTCTAAAAGGAGCGGAACATGACTAAATACTTTTGACATCCGTGAGGTTTATTATTTTCTTTATTGGATATCACTAAAGGTATCATATAATTGAATTGACTCAATTTAAACTAAGTAATTTGGTGAAATCTTGAGATGGCACAATCATTTAAAGTCATTAACTTATTGTATTACCCGGATAATATTAATCCAACGTGTTGCAAAGGTTCATTGGTAGTGATATAGTATATGATAAAGAATATGAACCTTGAAACATACATACATTTTGGGAGAGAGATTTCGGGTAGTACGTAAAAAGTTGCAATGCGTACAACTTCTAAAATTACGGGGCTGCCACAGGCCAAAATGAAATATTGTCGCAGAAGTAATATAATGCATATTAACCAACGATCACATGCTTTCCTCGAGCATATGAACTATAATCTATTTCCAATTATGGTACCTATATTTCTGTTATGTTAGAAGGTATTATGTACTACAAACTATGAATGTTGTACAAATCATAACATGTCAATGGTCGTAAGGTTTCACTATCTTAACTTTGTGTTGCTGAAGAAGGTGAACCATGTTATTCTCCTAAGTTATGAAACATATAAAAATTGTGTGAAATTAATTAATTTATGATTGTACTCTTACGATATATATAAGCATATAGAAAATTATAAAATAATTATTTAAGTAGCATACATTAATTAGCTAAATAAATAAATTATGAACATATTGAAGAAAGTAAAATATCGTAGGAAGATAGCTCAGCATAAGTGAAACATCGGGGTGCAATATAGATCGCAACAGCACTGTAAAATGATTTTTTGGCATTTGATTTTTTGCCAGCAAAACAACTCCAACGAGTAAATATAGATAGATACTGTAGAAGAATGATTTGATTTTCGTTTTGATGTCTGCCAAAGGCAGGTAGCATTTATTTATATAGTTTAGCTAAGATTAACATACTAAAAATGAAGTCAATGCGTTGATGAACTTTCTCCGTTTTTCTCGTTTTGACGTCTGCCAAAGGCAGGTAGCATTTATTTATATAGTTTAGCTAAGATTAACATACTAAAAAGGAAGTCAATGCGTTGATGAACTTTCTCCGCATTAATGGCATAAATACAATCTTCTGTGAAGCAGAATTTATGAAAAACGACATACTAGAAAAATATATTTGGTTTATATATAGCTCATACTGCATCAATTTATTAAAAACTAATTTTCGGCGAACACGCCCTAATCTACAATGACGAGGGTGTATACGCCGAAAATAAGGTTTAAATAAATTGATGCAGTGTGAGGTACGATATCATTGTTTTTAGCTTTATATTTATTGATCATGTTTACCTAATACATTTTAAATAGTTTAATCTACACTAAAATAATGCTATAAAAAATTTGTAATTAGAAAACTACTATATCTTTTAAATGTTGCTGATCCAATATAAAGAAGTGGTCTTCAACTAACTCGAGTGACCAGCGGTAGTGCCAGAAGGAACTCTACGAAACACATGAATGCCGTGAACAGAACTTTGTTTGGTCGAAGGTAGCGCGGGAATTCATCAATGAAGCTGCTGGTCATCGTTTCGAACATGCCAAACTGAAAGAAGACCGGAACACAAATAAACATTCAAATCAGCTAAATGAAATCAAAAGAAACAGAAAATTCAATATTGTAATATTCTGAATCTAGATTATGGATTTGTATTTATAATTCTTTAGTATACGACTCATGACCCTTTATAATATCGGTTTATATTGTAGTATACCGGTAATACTCATTGTGATTATCTTCGTATTTAGAAATGAGGGATTTTATTGAAATTATAAGCTTTCCTAAAAGTTAAAATTATACAGGGTTAATATTTGTATTTGTGTTATTTAGGCTTTGTATTAAATTAAACTTCCAGGAACAACTTTATAAATTAATTTAAACTGTAATCATTAATTAAATACCTATATAAAATACCAAGCATACCTGTGTTACAATTTTTAACGTAAGTTAGCTTTCATAAACTAAAGGCAGGCTGTAATTACAGTTGGAAGCTATTAGCAACATTTTCCTTCATAATCCCTACACTTCCAATATTCCCACGAATCACAATCTGTTCTATTTTAAAATTCGTAAATATTATTTTTGTATATATTTACTGTCATAAAAATAGAATTTAAAACTGCCTAATCATGACCATATTTAATTAAGTTACCCCAATAAAGATATGAGACATAATTGAAAATGACGTTTTTAGTGTTTGAGTAGGTTTAACTTTTGGCATGCCGGTATAACAGATAAAGTGACAAGGGTACGCATCACGAAAATGATTATTTTCTTTTGCTTTTTTAACGTATGGAAAGATATAGGCAAAAATAAGAATAGTATGCGTTTTCAAATCCTTGGGGGTGTACCCCCAGGTAAGACCAAGAAACATTGCAGGTTTATCTTACCTGACTGTCGAGACCAATGGTGATGAGCATTAGGAAGAAGAGTATTGACCAGAATGGTGATAACGGAAGCTTGGCAATGGCTTCTGGATAGGCAACAAATACAATTCCTGGTCCTAAATAAATAAAAGATAAAAATGCCATTATTAAACAATTCAATACTAAAACAAAGAATACTATTTTGACTTTGTGTGCACTTGTGGTGAACATTGTATTATAAAATGTATCTTACCAACTTCAATTGTTTCTTCAACATTGACGTGGCTTGTGTGCGCCATGTGTCCGATAACCATGAAGATAACAAAGCCGCCAAAGATGCTCGTCAGACAGTTCACAATCGGGATGATCATTGCATCTCTGAAGGAAAAACACAATTGTGCCAACATTTAATGTCATTGGTGAGATTTAAATTAATTATTGGTGATAAGTAGGTATTGATAGGCACTCGCAAAATTTGCAATACTTAGTCAAGTTTTCTAATAAATACAATGACTTTCTCAATTGTACGCAAATTGATATCAATTACAATATGGTAACTTACAACTATTAAAGTAGATTAATGTAAGCCCATTAATATTGAATAATGAATATTGAATAATAAATATTGATTGGAACCTACAAATGAATAAAACATTTTATTAAATATTTTCAAGATTTTATAATTGTGCTGAAATAAGCCCAATGCACAAATTGCCAAACAGTAGCTGATAAACTTAAAATATAATGTTGTCAAATATTTTATGTTTAATTTTTAGAGGCAGGCATTTTTAGTAATTTTTTTTAACTTTACGCTATTGGTGGCGGAGCTCACTAGTAAACCCTCAGTTATTCTCACCTATAGCAATTGTTGTGGAATTTGTTGAAGGACGACATTGTGATTAAACCGCCCCACGAGGGTCCCAGTGCAAAAAACACCTGGAGAGCAGCTTCAGCCCAGATCTGTCGGTATAAATACAAAATAATGAGAATGTTTAGGGCGGCGCCTTTGATGAGGTGGATCCACTAATGTATTGATTATTGGCTTAACGAACGCATTGGACACTTCTGTGTTTGAAAACTTAATCCTAAAGTAGGTAAATAAAATACTTCTTCTGGGTTAATTTAAAATCTTTAGTTTCAGCTAAAGAAAATCAGGTATATAGTAATTTAAAAGAAATAATTATATAATATAATAATATATTGTAATGCATGTTAGAATATTACAACTTTATTAACGTTTAGCATTTTAATATATATATGTCAAGGGCCTATATTTCTGCATGTATTGAACACATTATTTTACTTATTATATATTATAGTTCTATTGTTTTGTTAAAAACTAAGAATATAAACACACTTGTATTTTCATGATAATGCATAATACATTAATATTATCAGATTTTATCAAAACTTCATTGATGTGTTTATATAGATAATTATTTAATAAAAACATTGTTAAAGACATATAAAGCTTTGTAAAACGACACTTCAGGAGACCCTGTGGGAAAGGGTCAAATATCAAAACTAACAATTTCGAAAGTTTAGGAAAGAACAAATTAATCAAATTACAAAATAAAAAAGCCGAACTTAGAACAATGGACCCTCAGGCCGGGTTCTGATCAGGGTCACATAGGCGAGTGTTATCGGCAAATCTGAAAAAGCACTTACGGAAATATGAAGAAGCTTTGACCACTCCGGTTCCAGAAAGAACCTGACTCCCAGCCAAGATCCTGGCAGTAGACTATTTCTGACCAAAAGAATTGCTAGGAACAAATAGGGGGAAGTAGCTGTCACGTAAACCACCTGAAATGCAAGAGGCAGATAAAACTGGCTTTGAAGAAACAACTACATTTTGTTATATTATAGTTTATGGATACTATAAAATAGGGCAACTTTGATCATCATTTTAACAGCAGTGTTTCATATCGGTTTCTGTGTCATGTTTTATCGTGTATTATCGTCTATCGAATTTGTATCTTTACAATTATATTTTTACTCTCTGACTATAACTTGGTTGGCAAAGCAAGCATGAAATTTATCTGTAGTTGCGACAAATTGAGACAACGTGGTCATAAGTCGGAAGTGACGTTGGAGATTTCCGGCAGACAAGCCGATGCTTTCCAAGATATGATAATGGTGCGGTGGAGGTATTTGCCTGAACCGGCGTTTGGTAATGTCAGCCTTTTCTGATTGCCCCACTTTTTATCCAAAACGACTGATTAATGTATTGAATGGTATCACTGTTTTGAATTTGTCACGCTTCGTATAAAAACGAGTGATTATTGAAATAATAAAAAATGAACGAGTCCCTATATATACACAAGGGAAATATATTATTCACTTAAGGCTTGTTTGTTTGTTTGTTATTTTCAACCTGATGTAGTTCCGTGTTCCTGTTTTCGTGTGAATAATCCTATATAATAAAAAATATATTACAGTCATGGATCTCTGTCAACCTTTTTCACATATTGAAAAAAAAGCTTAATCAAAATTACCCTACTTTATCTGATCAAATCGTTATAAAGCTGGTTTAGTGACAAATGGAATGAGGGTTTGTGTTAGGACAAAATATGTGTTTAAAAAGTTGAGCTGAAGTCGTTGAATTAATTACAATTAAGAATGATAAAATGAAGACATGAGTAAAGGAATAATGAGTAAAAGAGAAATGAAGGCGAAAATGGGAAGAGATATTATAGACAAGACAAAAGACTTCATTGTAATGATGTCTGAGATGAAAAACGAAACACAGACAACGTAAACGATTGAGATGCATTTTCAACGGAACTTATTACATTTAATGCTAATATCTGTCGACGATGAATCGATATTATATATTTGAATCAACAACACTAATACTATATGTGAAGATAACAATTCGCTTGCCCGTTTGGTTGCTTACTAGTCGTGTAGTCAACTTCACGGCATTTCAAGGTATTAATCATTACGTTTACAATACTATGCTTATCGAAGATGCTGCAAATATTCAACACTAAAAGACTGCTAGTATATATATATATAACAAAGTCATTCTTTGGAAGGTCAACTAAAAGTAATTTCTTATGTCTATGAACAATTATAGTTTCAATCCAGTTTCAATTCTCTAAACGATAATAAGGAATAGTTCCCTTACTTTGTCTTCTCTTTTTCGCCTATTGTAACTGTGTATTTTTGTACATATTAAAAATTCTGTACTTTTCTTCACTAAGGACACTCAATGTGTCGAAATGCTGATAATTCTTTTGATGTTGTATTAATAGTTTTGATTGCAGTCTTCTCTTAACCAATCCAAACTGGTAAGCAAATCTTGAATTTCACACATGCTATTGTATGTTGAACAACGTTAAACATAAACTCTAACGTGCAAAACGTGCATTTAAAGATAAAGAACCGTAATTCTGAGTTTGATTCTTCATTTGAAGACATATACTACTAATTGTACTAATTATCACATCATTTTTTATATGTTTAATATTTTAATATCGAGAGTTCGGTTGTAATTTAGCCTTACAACAACAACGGTTGAGCACTGGTGGCCGAGATTGGGTGTGGGCATCGACTGGCCGACTGGTGACAGCTGTGCAAACCCGTGTGACCTGGAGCCTGGATATCGGGGCGGGGCGGGCACATGGGGGAAGAAAACACTACACTGATTAGGCTGCCGAATAATCCGGCCAAGTTCAGCCAACGTTTCAGCCTATGATGTATCATCATTTTTTTGGTTAGCTGGCGTATATTGTTCGTAATATTTGACCTAAATTCGACCTTGATTTGAACTAGATTCGACCTTGATTTGACCTAGATTCGACTTTGATTTGACCTAGATTCGACCTTGATTTGAACTAGTTTCGACCTTTATTTGACCTAGATTCGACCTTGATTGGACCAATATTCGATCTTGATTTGACCTAGTTTCGACCTAGATTTGACATTGATTCCTAATTGACGTTTGAAATGTCCTTAATTATATAGTTTTATTTATCCTTTTCTAATTTTCTATTAGGTTATATTATATCACTATGTATGGCTGAACAAATTGACCCTATTGTGGAAATTTACTTTTATACTCTTACTTTATTCCAGTAAGTCCCCTACACTTTTTAAAACAAACACTTTTGATAACATTGTATATAATTATTTAACAAACTGTACACA
>JAUZND010002258.1:0-12970 GCA_034780555.1 Coelogynopora nodosa
ACTACCTACTTTACCTACATAGCTGTTACCTAGCATTATCTACATAACTGTTGCCATATTTCTTTGGTGGAATATTGTGTACAAAGCTATATTGTAACATGTCATATTGTCATTAATATATAAGATATGCACATTATATATTATTTGAATTCTGTAGGTAAATATTAGCTATTTTTAGCTCTTTTTATATTATGCCCGAAAATTATCACCACACCTGAAAAATTGTGAATTGGAGCACTGAAAGCACTTGGCCAAGTTTATTTAAGTTTGTTTTCAAGTAATAAACCAAATATTCTCAGGCAAGCTCATGTTGTGAACTCATTTTTAAGTGAATCTTGTATTATTTTAGATATGTTTTTAACTAGTTTATATCTATTTATGATTATTTATTAATAGTTCTAATTGAAAAATTGTCTTGATTTATTTATCAAGAATCATAAATGTAGGATATACATGAATATAAATATGTAAAAATATGCTCACCAATTAGCATGGTTCATAGTGACCTGGGAAACCTGGAAAAAGTTAAATTTTTTGTACATGCCTTGGATTTTTTAACATACAAGAAAAAACATTTTCTTATAGTCTCTCAATTAATATTATTTGGGCTATATTCTGAAGTTTTGACTGATTATTAAAATAAGCTTTCTCAAATTCTATTTTACATTATTGTCACTCAATTTACTAATTATTACTCAAATGTTCAAACTGCTTGACCTGAAACTTTGTATACATGTGGATTTAAACACTGTAGACTACAAACCTGTATTAATTTATGGCAATGCCTACATTTTGGCTTATATTTTTTTAAAGATATTATACTTACTGATATTGAATTTCTAATTATTTTTCTCATGAGTTATTTCTTAATTCTACTCAATATGATAATACAAATTCAATTTTGTTTACTTATTAATTAAGATAGTCAAGTGTCATCTGACTTCAGATATGTCATCTGCTATGGAACCCTTATTAGATAAACAAATGTTTGGCCTTAACAACACTGGAATAGCAAATTGTCATTTTTGATTGTATTGTGAAATAAGTCCTGAATAATTTAAAATCTAAATCTGTAAATCCTGCCTTCAGAACCTGATGGGTAACCTGATAAAATCAGGAGATTTTACAGGGTGTTTTTTGGTATAAACCATGAATTAGAGAGGGGACAAAAGATGTTTATGTTTAGTAGATTGTGACTTGGTATGGAAATTTTCTTTGTGTACAATACACAGCAACAAATTATTTTGTTATGTGTTTTCAATAGCAAGAATAATATGACAGCCAAAGTTTAAAATGGTTAAGTTTGTTAAGGTAAACAGCATAAACCTCAGTACTTACATAAACATTTATGAAAATATTGAAATGAACATAATAATATTGAATTAAAATTAATTAAGATTTAAGAAGGTATGTTAAAAATTTGTTTAAGTGGATATTTGACATTTCATTATGACAAATTTTAAATTATTTTAAAACTGGAAAATGGGAGCAAATCATAAATCAGGTAATTTGGGTACCAGTTATATGTTTTTAAACTTGAAAAGTTGGTAAACAATAGATCTTTTGTCTCCTCCATTACATAGCATTTAAATAATGTTTAATTATTAATATCTTTAATCTACTCAACTCATTACTATATCATTATTTTTAAATACAGAGCATACTTTCATATATTAAATGAACTTATTTTTTTGTAGATTTATCAGATAACATTTATGTTTTTTGGTAATTTAATTATTTTTTGGTTTTATTTTATACCAGCATATGAGGAGATTCCATAAAACGTAATAGTACAATATGTTTATATGTTTATTCAAAAAAAGAATATAATTAATGTAAGTTTCATAAAATGTTATGCTAATATATTTTAACCTAAAAATTTGGCTTAGTTTCAAATAACAAGTTATCATGTATAGTATGTACTAAATATAAGTAAATATTATATTTTGAGATTCTCTATAAATATTAATTTTTTTAAGGATTCAATTTATTACTATCATTTTTTTCTGAACTTATGTTTTATTGTTATTGTCACTAAAAGGTTTATACTTACGCAGAGGTCCGGGGATATATCTGTATACACATAATATAGATTATCACTTTTTAGAAAGCCATTCATTTATATGTTTTAACTGATGAATGTTTTGTTACAGCTTATGGTTGGCATAAATAACTTTCTATATCACATGTTGAATTTAAGTAAATTATAATGTATTTTATTAATTAAACAATTTCTAAACAAATAATATATTTCATCCTTATTTAAAAATATAATTACCTCTAATTATATAGAGGCTATTAGAAATAAAAGTAAACTGTTTATATAATGTAATAACTATATTTATTTAATTAAACAAATGATCCCAAATCACAATTAGTATATCCATGTAAATTATTTGTTTATATTCACTAAATTATGGGATGAATCAAATGTTTATTTTGACATATTTAACCTTGTGATATTAAGTCAGATTAACAAAATGTTTCAATCAGGTGAATTAGGTAATTTAATATAATTTGATGCCAATACATTTACCTAATTGATAGATTTTGTTAATCTGAATTAATATCACAAGGTTAATTAAGTCAAAATAAACATTTGATTCTTCCCATAATTTATTGACTATTAACTAATAATTTACATGTATATACTAATTGTGATTTGAGCTTACTTATATCATCAATAACTTTTACTTATTCAAATTATATTCTTTTATTTGAAATTTAGTTCATTTTGATTTAAAAATAATAATATTGGACTAAGTTTAATTGATTAAAATCTGTAGGCTGGTCACATTAAAAATCAAACAGTATGACATGTTGCCAACATTTAGCTTGGAATATAAAGGCATTGAATATTTGCATTCTTAATATTGTCTATCTCACACTATTATTAGTAATTATGGTGATAGTCACTCTTTAATAACTGTTATAAGATACCTCTGAAACTGAATTTAAGCACTAACTATTTATTACTAATTTATATCCAATATTCTTTAGATGTTTCATATAAGATTGAACCTTTTCAATTCAATAATGCAAGTTATCCCAAAAGTAGTTTAAAAACTCTAATTTTTTATTAGCTTTATTTTTAACTATCACTTAAACCTTAATTAATGAAAAATGAAATCTGAGTTATTATAATAAATGAACACATTCTTTTCAATCCTCCAACACCACCATAAAACAAATCAAAAAGAGAAATATAAAAGAACCAGACATTACCAAAGCAATAACAAATTATGACATTCCTGGAGTTTTATGGTTTAAAATTGATATGAAGCTAACTATATTAATTTAAATATTTGTATGTATTTAATCTTGTTAAGTTATATGAGAATAATATTTATAGTGCCTAGCATGAATGCATACAGAAGTTTCTTTTATGTTCAGTAACAATTAAATAACATTTTTCTAGGCATGTTTATATGGGCTTGGTATGGGAACATTAGTTGATGGTGACAGTGGGGTCTCTTATATTAAACAGTATTAAAAGAATAATATTCTGTACAGTAATATTGATTACAAGGTTCATATAAACCCATTGTAAATTATCCTTCTATGGATAATTATCCTATCCATACTATGCTTCTCATTAATCTATCTCCTCTCCACAACTACATATAATTTGTTATGTAAATATGTTGTCATTAGAATAATTGAGAAGGGACAAGAGCAAAATTTTCCCCTTATATGTTGATGGTAGATTCTTCTAAGTATTGAAACACGAAACTAAAGGAAATGCAGCTCAATTGTATACTGTAGTATGAGAGAAGAATTTAATCACTTCATTAATTCAACATTTACATTGCACATGGAACAATTTGATAGTGTACATATAATCCTATTATTTTTGAACTTACCTTTATTTATATATTATTTCTTCTTTTATTAAATTGATAGACTCCTGTAGTATGAGCTCTTGATATCTAATATGGCATACCATACTGTTTTTTAAAATATTTGTACATTTACCTATTGTATTTGACGTTCTTTAGTAATATTATATGTGTGTAATTGAAAGAAGTGTTATTTATCATGGTTATATGATTATATAGTCTATACCATTATAATTAATTAATGTTTATTTATTTTTACTTAATTATGTCTTCAATTATAACCAAAAAATATTAGTTTCCTTACAATTTGCTTGTTTCTGTTTGAAGGGTGATAATTAAAAAAATTTTTTTTTGCCTTTTGAGATTAATTATTATAATTAAAATCAATATTTGCTAATTACAACAATTAGTAATCCTGATACTGGTAAATTATAGCAAATTATCTAAAAAAATAACTCAAAATAACATTTTTTACTAAGATTTTAAACTATACTAGTAGAATATTAGGAATGTGAGACTCAATTCAGAGGTTTATAGTTCTAACCTGATTTTTGTTTGTATTGTCTATTATAATCATGCTCGTGGTATTTTTTTATTAGAATAATATACTGTTGTTTAAGATGTTTATGTAATAATCTGTCTTCTTTTCATTTTAGAATTTAAACGTTAACAATAAATATGTTAGGTTTATACAGTGGGCTCCACTTAATACGTCCACCTATTAATACTACCAATCAGTTAACGTGACCATTATTATCAGTCCGAATTTGTGCCACCTATATATAGTCCACCTATTAATACGACCAATCGCTTAATACAACAATTTACCGCAGTCCCGAGGTGGACGTATTAAGTGGAGCCCACTGTACTAGTTAAGTATTGGCTTCATTTTATGCAAATCAATGCTACCTCTTATAATGTTAGTCTCTTCTGTGTGTGGCAATTACTGTAGTTGCTAATACAAAACTGTTTTAATTAATGATACTTTCTATATTGTTTTATGATACATGTAAAAAAAATATTCTAACCTAGCTAAAATGTAATGCTTAAATTTCTGTCCCCATTTTCATCAAGTTATCATAACCACATTGTCCAACTCCATTGTTCCAGCTGGTGATGCAATGCGTGTGGGTACCAATAGGTACACTCCAGACCCCCCAGCCGGGGCCCCTACACCCAATCAACACTTCCCTCGCTACACCCCCCCGGTCCTCCCTCCACGCACACGTCGACCCTCCAGCTCCCTCGACCAGCACGAACCAGCAGCGCCACCCCCCCTTCTGAGATCCCACCACATACGACCGCCTTCTTCGTCATCCTCTCGTCATCACCAAAATCCGCCGCCTCTACCGCCTAAACCTCCGTCGTCGTCTTCTACGACAACTGGCACCATCAACAACAATCATCGTCCCGCCTCGTGTCCGCTGCATGACCCCCCTCTCCCCCCGGCACGGCTGGCGAGCCCTCTGGATCATCGTCGACACAACTTCGGCTCTCCGGTCAACATACAGCCGCCGCACCTGGTGTTCTCGGAGAATCTGAGGAAGCCTCGAGCCCACCGGCCCTCCTCGTCCAGGCGATGCTCGAAGTCTTGTCTGGGCACCGAGTCCTGCCCTCACCAGCATCATCCTCTCTCGGGCCTCGATCCTGCCGCCCAATCAACTGCCGCCACGTCTAGTCACCATCATCATCAGCACAGTGGCAGTAGTCCTGGCAAGCAGCACCGGTCCTCGTCCACCCGTCATCTCAGGGCACCGCAGAACGACTACCGGCCGCAGCCAACTACCACCGCCGGTAGTGGCACCGTGGTCGCCGAGGTGACGCCACCACTCGACTGCTCTCCCGTTGTCATGTGCTCCAGCGTCATCACAACGGCCAAGCACAACACGACCGGTATTCGCGCCAGGCTGACTCGCCTAGGTCGACTGTTTACGCGCTCCTCCGAAAAGAAGACCTCCTCCAACGCTCCCGTCGTCCCGTCAACATCACCGCCGCCCACCAGCAAGGAATGTGGCAGTTCTCGTCGTCATGGCAGCAGTCACCGGAGGACCCGCTCCCTCCCGCGCTACCACCAGGCGCCGGCGGCCTCCAGTTGCCAGGCGGCTACGCTGGTGGCGGCGGGCAGTGTTGTGCTGGACTGTGTGGGTGGCGGTGGAGCGGCGGCCCTGGTGGAGGGGGAGGTGTTGTGTTCCCGGTGTCGAGAGAGTACCACCACTCCGAGATCATTGAGGCCCAGTCCGGTACACCTGAGGACCTCGAGGTCACGCCGAGGGGCCAAGGTCAGTTTTACGTACATTTCTATATTTCCTTCTCTGGTCCCAATCTTAAAAGCCTTCTTTGTCCCAGCCGTCTTCCTTCATTGAAACCTTTATAATCTTTAACGCAATTTACAAAAAAAATGTGTTGGTTAATAATTGGTAGTACGCTTATTCTCGTGTTTAGTTTTTTTTTACCTTTTTATTCATTTGATCAATTATTGTTTAATTCCTGCTATTATTGATTATAATTTTGTATAAATTTTGAACAATTTTATTGACGTTTTAATAATTGTCATAGTTATATATTTTTTGAAAGTTTCATTAAGAAATTTATTATTGTTAAAATCAATTTACTGCTTTTATAATATTATTTTCTTCAGATTTTTACAAATATATTATTTAATTACACAATTTTATTTGGCTTGTGCGTCAAATGCACATGTCATGCTTTACATTTAATTCGACATGTTTTTTCTGTATATTCTGCCACTTTAAATAGGCCTATATCGTTACAATGAGTTTATCTAATTAATTTTAGCCGGTTTTTAAGGTCAGTTGCAATGATATGTTGTGGCATTACTTATATCAAAATTTTTTTTTATTATTACATAATGCTTATATATTCAAATTGGCTGTTTCTAATCGATATTTCTTTTTATCGCTTTTGTCTTAAATTAATGCTTGTTAGTTAGTTGCATTTGATAAATATAAATTCATCTATTATAATTTTAGTTAAATATAACATAACCATGGCATTGTTAGATTAAACAATTTAACATGTCATATTATGATTTAAATTTGGTCCTAAAAAGTGGTTCGTTTTATTGAACCGTAGAACTGTATGTATAATTCCTGCATGTTTAAAGTCCCAAATATCGAGTGTTTTTGTCGTCATATTTGACTCCCACAAAGATGTACAACTCCTATCTTGTCCACTTAAGATAAAGTTTATTACAACATAAAAGATGTTTCAACAGTCCCAACCTAAATCCTAAAAACCCGTCTTTTCTACTGCGTGTGTACTTTTATCCGAGCCGCTGAAGAGAGAGGGGGAAAATGTCCCACTTTTTGGTTTTCAACTAAAGACGGCGATGAGTCATATTTCAAAGAAGTTGGCATTGCATTTGCCTGTTGTTGTCAACCACAGCGAGAGAGAGCTGATGTTTAACGATTGTAGACGCAACAGCTCTCCTCCCGTCCACAGATGGGATATGGCAGAGGAGCTACACCACTGATGCTGTTGCCTACCAGAGCTGTAACTGTTACTCATAGGTATAGTTTATTAATTATTTACACAGGGCTTTGTTCTTCTCCTGTTCCAAGCGTCTGATTCCAGAGGCTCAGGCTGCTCTCTGTGTGTGTTTTTGTTTGGAATCGATTCATTTATTGGATAGTAGTTACTGATGGTTTTCTTAGGGCACCACTGCTATATTAGTTCTGTATCGGTTGCATTATTTATGGGTTAAATCGTTGGAGCTGGTTTTCAGTGTGTGTGTGTGTGTTGTTATTCTGGTTGATTTAAAAAGGTTGATTCCCAATGGAATTTTAATTGTTTTTCTCATATTATGATAATGTGTCACCGATAATATCAAGATATTTTAATGGATTTGAAAGAAAAACCTTGACACGTACAATTCTTTCACATTAATATTATTAATTTATATATTAACATTTTTGCATCACTTGCTACTGTATTACTATAATACGATTAATTACAAAGTAGATAGAAAACTTTTGTTGACCTTCTATTTTATACAAGCATATGTATGTTTTGTTGAAATTACCTCTAGACAATCCATTCTTGTATTGCATGCAAATATTTATCGCCAATTAGCAATATCTATTCTTTTAATATTTATTTTAAACAAGATAATTACTTTTTGAGAAATACAATAATTGAAACCATATTATAACAAACAACTAAGGTCTTCTCGACTTGGTTTCTCCACATACAGCTCAATCATTGTAACATGTCGCACACACATGTTAGTTATAAATAGTGTAGCTTACTCTAGTACAACAAGTTGGTTATCTTTGTGTCGGGGCGGTACTCCCCTTTGATCAGACTGTGATTCGAGGCCGGGTACGCATTTAGGCTTCACACACGACTCTGTTCTCCCCCCGTTGAGAGGTGGGGGGGTGAGAGGAGAGAGCCCACACAAGTCACTCTCACTCACCAGGTGAGATCTCAACGTGTGCATGACGCAGCGTCTGATACACACACCGAGAGAGACACAGAGAGAGAGTAGTTAGTAGTACGTAATGCTGGTCGTTTTGGGTGGTCAACGTTTAGTGTACTCTCTGTCGCCCAGCTGTACCATGAGTCAGTTAAGATACCGATGCACCTGGCTGGCTGGCTAGCTGTGATGATGAGACTTGAACTCTACCATCGACGTATTATGTGTCTCTTGAAACTTGCTGAACGCATTAAAGATCGGCTCTGTGTTTCCTAATTTTAGAACCATGACGACGATGATATCATTTCCGATTTAAGCACCGTTCTGACCCTATATTAGTCATACACCAATATATTATTGCTGAAGTTTCGAAATGATTGCCGACTATTCAAAATATAATAAAGATTTGTATTACTCAACCTGTGTCACCATTAAGATAGATATAATTATTTACTACAAACATCTCATTTGTATGTTGTATATTTATTTTGCTAACAATATGTGTAAATTTATGTGTAGTGTACAGTATACCTGCTTCTTCTAGGTAGTAACATCTTATAGTTATAATGGAACAGTACATTGGTTGGATATAGTGACATTTATATATCAATCAATAATGATTTACACCAACGAGGGCAATAGTTTATAAACAACTATGTTTACAAATTAACCACACTTATTATCCCCATTTAGCACTTTCGATCTGTAAATACATAATCATTAACATATTACGTGTTTTCTTGATATTGTCAGTAAACATATATTTGTGTGTTTGAAATACAGTGTTATACTTTTCAATGTCTACTAAACAAGGCATTTCCTGAATATTTCATACAATACCACTGGTTATTCGGGTTTTAAACTTCTCGCAGAAAATCTGTTTTATTGAACCATAAATTTAAGCCATTAAAAATGTAACTGTAAATTAATAATATATTTGAGTGTACCATGTTGGTGTATTTTCTCGCATTCTATAACCAATTCATAAACAATTAATTTATGTATATTTATTTCACCTTACACTGGGTACAATTAAGTACTAATCAATATTTAAGCCTTGTTATAAAAATAAACTATGTAAGCGGAAGTGTTCTATAATTAATCAATGAGCACTGTAATATATTCTCATTCACCAATTATTGCTTAAAAGTATTTAATAATACAAATCTATAGTGTAAATATAGTCTAAGCTGTTCAGTAACCTCTTAGTAGTAGCAACTAAACGATTTTCTAAACGAAAAATGTAGTCTTTATATTCTTTGAATATTGATTTTTTTAGATTTCTACATCTGTTAAGTAATTGTACACAATCTTTCGTTGTATTTTTAAACATCACACTGTATTTTATTGTACAGTGGTGTAAGTTATTCGATTAAATCATAATTACTTATCGAAATAATACTTATGCGCTTGTACCCAAATGGCTAGGTATAGAATATATATTCATGCATCCCTATATCTCATAGTTAATAGTTGCATAACAATCTGCTATATACGGCATTATATATAAAATGTGATAACCGTTTTCAGAATTATTCAGTAAAAATTGTTTTTGTAAATACCATAAAATATGCAACATTTTGTAAAACGTAAAAATCGATATAATACACTTAACGCAGTGTGGAATTGTAATTAGATATATTTATGTTATTGATAATTTGGATTGTAAACTGAGTTCATGACTCCTATAATTCAATTGTTAGTATCTCGGACGGTATATTGCCATATTACCACGTTGGTATTCCAGGGTTACCGTCTGGTATCCATCCTTGATTGCGTAACCCCCCCCCTCCGGCCCCCCCAACCCCCTGTGACTATTATTGTATTGCATACTGTTTGTTAATTATGAGATCCAATAAAAATCACAAACATCCGGGCAAGATTCTCATTTAATATTGATTTGGATTCTCATTCCCTGACATTTCTGTGGAGTCACATTCAACGGGAACAAACCGACCGACCACAACTTGTACATTTATAAAAGCGGCACAACTATCTACAAAGGCTGACATTCGCAGCGCCCCTGCCTAATTTTTACTGTACTTTCGATACTAAATACTTGTAGAATACACTAGAAACTCGAGCGAAAAATAACCGATTTTAATAAATTTTACAATTGTTTCGGTATCAAAAAGTATTTAAAATATTAGACTGTAATTTTCATTGATCACTCACATCGTTATACACACTTAGCTGAATTAATTAATTATATAACCTAGAATCGCTTTAAAAAACCATAACGCCATAATGTACTAACTTGGTAGGGAATAAATATTGGTGAGTCAACTTGGCGCCACCCCACTCTGGCTAGATGGGCATCCTATAGTTCCCCGTGCTACACTAGAGCAGGTTTAAGTAGAATAAAAATTAGTATAAACAATACTTTTCTTTCGCGTAAAATATTTCTTCGATTTACAATCGATTCAAGACAATTTAAATAAATTTAAAATCAATAAATGTTGTACAATTTTTGACTTAGCAACAGACATTTATACACCAATAGAATCAATACAACTACTTGAATTCTAAATGTAAATGCATTGCATACATTCTTTAACATAGCATTAACTTTATCCGAAATAAAAACAAATTATAAGAAAAATATTCCTTGGACTTGATCTTCAATAAAATAATGTTAATCCATCTCTGAAGGAATGTTTCTACATTTTAATAAACATCATTTTGAAAATATAAGTTTCATAAGATATTTTTCATTTTTCATTATTAACCCTTGCTAATATTGAATAAGATAATCTTAGTCCGGTAAACGCAGGTAAATATATCATTTTTTGTAGAACACTTCGCCCCTCACCTTGAGAACGATCTTCTCCTGACTCAGGCAGTGACAGCGCATCAACAAACTCCAGAGATAAAACCAGTCTAATCGAGTGCGGTGATTCATCAGCAGAACCGCGCGCTCCCCGGAACCAAAGAAGTCGCCGAAATGGCGAATTCGGATCCCCCCGACCAACTCCAAAGTAGCCTGAGTGGGGTAGGAAATTCCCCAGAATTGAATAATTGTTTAGGGTCAAATGAAATATTTAACTTTGAAAAGTTATCTGCATGTAAAATAGTGTAAAGTTGTAAATACATTTTTTACCTGCTATGTGAAGTAGTCAGTTTATACAACTTTCAAAATATAGATCAATTATACAATTTTTGGTTGCTATTTCAGTCACAATTTGTTTATTATTGATGCAATGGTGGTAGCATTTCATAGCATACATTCGTGGTTAATTTAATTACATTAATACATATATTATGCTTGTGGCCTGTCTTAAAAATGTACCTATATACAATTCTATACAATGCTATAAATTTTAATCAATAATCACAACTGTAAAGAGATGAAGTATAAAAGTAAAAGTTTAGACCACATTTATTGTTTCAAAAAGAGTTGTTTAATATCTCACAGTTGCAAGCGTCATCCAGGAAGCCACCGTGAAATCCATCCAGATTCGAAAGTACTTTGGACTGACAAAAGCTAGCCAGAGAAAAGGACCCTGCCAAAAGAGAGCTCCAAGGTAGGAACTCAGACCAAGTATTACACAAACTAAAATACTCCGGAAGAAACCCATTGTGCTATGGTACCTGCAGAAAAGAATGTTCGCAAACATATCGTTTTAACACTGTATAAATCATAACAACCACATGTAAAGTATAAAATGGATTTTAAAATAGTAAATATTGATAGTCTATGATTTACATCAATATGTATTATACATTAAATGATTCAAATTTAGTACATAATCATGTATACAGTATCAAACTACAAATATATGACAATGAAATGGTAACTTGAAATAATTATTAAAAAATAAAATTCAGACCTATGTTGATTTTGAAGTCATATCTTATAAAATTCAGTTTTAGAAGAAAGTTATGTATTTTTAATAACTTTACTAAAAAATACATTTTCTAAAACACAATGTCTAGATTTTTGTTATTGATATGCCAATTCCAGGGATATTATTGCTAATATACACAAAGCTAATGGTGACATAATACCAATAACCTAACTTCATAAGTAAGTGAAAATGTCTAAATATTTAAGGAAACTCACGTTCCTATAATTTATAACTTAATTAATAAGGTGCTAAACTATGGGAATGGTGATGGTTGTGGGCACCTAAACCAGTAAACTGTCACTGAGGTTCCAAAGTCCCGCATCATTGTTTAGTCATCTTTTCTCCCCCCTTTTTTATTATAAATATCAGATGTTATGCATGTTTTATTTATGATACAGCCTGTCCCCAATTATTCTTATGATTTTTTAAATTTGACAGACTGACTTTCCAATTCAAAAATTTGACTTGCCATCTTATCACTCCAGGTCTGTTTTACATAGAGGACAAGTAATGTTTGGATCATAAAAATTTTTTGAGAATAATATTAGTGGTTTGATGATAACTCATTCCTTTTGTTTGACCTTTCTAGAGTTTTATTATAAATGTTAGTTTTTTCTTTATTAAACCATCCTGATATTATGTTATGAAATTTTGTTTCTCATTTGACAGTTGCTTGGATAATGTCTCAGGCCTGCCCGCAGGCGTATGCTTGGAAGCTTCAAGCGTACAATTTTAAATCGGCCGGAGCCTAAATTGGGATGGCGCCCATTTTAAAATGAAAGTTACACCCCTAATGATTTAAAAAAATATATTATTTTGGCGCCTACGTGGACATTAGCGTACAATTT
>JAUZND010002259.1:0-12970 GCA_034780555.1 Coelogynopora nodosa
AAACACTTAATTTCTTTGAGAAAAAATGGGCATACCCCCCCCCACCCCCCCACGAAGGGTTGATAATAAACAAATAAATGTATAATATGTATACAGTTATTTTCATTTTTAAGTAAGTAAAAAATAATGATAATAAACAAAAAAATATTTTTTAATTATGTATTAACCAGAATAATTTAGCAAGACTGTATTGCCATGGCAATTTCATTTGATTTATGGAGTTCTAAAAATATGTTCCAGCTAATCCAGTGCTAGGTGTAAGAAATTGTTTGACCATTTCTTGGTGCAAGTGGGAAAATATAGGTAAATAAAATACCATAAGTTTATTCTTGTAATTGTATCTATTTGTAGTAGTTCTGTATTTACTAATCCTGAATTTGGTAGTAACTTGATAGTATTTTAGTGCTTTGTATGATACAGTTTTTTCTGTGAGTGCATTCTAATTATTATATTTAGTCATGTCTACTACTTTCTCATTTTTCTCTAATGGTTCACCTGGCAGTGTATCTGGTAGCTCTTTATCCTCTTCTGCTGACGCTGTGGTTTGGGAGGAGATGTTAGATCATAATGATCAAATTCCCAATCTCTTACAGTTTTGGGTCAGTTTAATTGACTTCAGATTTGTTTTGAATAATTTTTCCAAACCGAACTTAGCTGCATATATCTATTTCTTTCAGACAATCTGTAGCATCATTTGGTAGTTGGGCAGTTGAACCATCAAGATCAACTTTCCCGTATTACTACTTTATTCACTATTGTCCATAATATACCATGGAAAAATATGTTCCAACATAGTGTAGGTAAGAAGCTTTATTATTTCCTAAATATATAGAATCTATTAGTATACTAGTTGTACATATACAAAAATAGTTACTTTATGTTGATTATTTTTTATAAATGGTTCATATAAAATGCATTACATAATTTTACTATAAAATATAGCTTTATAAACAATTACTTTACTATCTAAACAAAGATATTTGTTTATAATTATTTTGTATAATTATTTAACTTTATGCTTAATTATATTATTTACTCTCTTTCTTCTTAACATTTTAGTTGTTGATGAGAGCTTAGCCAAGTACAATGGGGCGTTTAGTCTTCAAGCAGCTCATCCACACCAAACGAGCAAAATGAGGAATGAAGCACATTAAAATGTATCCTCATATTTATTTATAAAACTTTAATATACACTAGTGTGTAAAACTTTTACCCAACCTATCGTAGCTATAAAAATGTATTAATCTTGGATATTCACAAATCAATATTAGCTGAATAGGCATAAATTGTCGCAGAGTAAACTTCATGACTTACAACAACAATTATATGTTATATTATAATTTTATAGACAATTTAATAAAGCAGATTATGTAATAAATAAAATATACTTATAATTATTGCTAATTGCCACATAAACTATATAATAATTAAATTAAATTGAATATCCATCAATATATTTTATTTATAATATAGGTATAAAGGGTTATATTAGCTTTACACATAGATGTAAAAATAAATCTATGTAAGGAAATTAATAATTATATAACATTTTATTTAGGTAACTAAAAGATACTTAAGTAATATAATAAAAACACTTTTCTTAATATGTCTCTCCATCATCATTATATTGTAAAATTATTATATAACTATATTAATTATAGTATACATAATAGAGTCTGCCTGTCATTTTCAAATAAGGCCATAAGTAACCATTTGTATGTTAATACTTGTATTTCCCAAACTAGCCAGAAATGACAAACTAGCTGCAACTTTTTTATTTATAAAATATAGAAATCATTAATCATATTATAGATTTTTACCAAAAAACAATTATTTGAAATCCTCAAACTAACTGCAATAATAAGTAAAATACCCTAAAAGAATATTTGTGCAAAATTGCAGCTATAAACATTGATTTAAACTAGAGAAATCAGTAATCATAGTTTAGGTTTTTACAAAAAAAAACTATTATTTGAAATCCTCAAGCTAACTACAATAATAAGTAAAATACCCTAAAGAATATTTGTGAAAAACTGCAGCTATAAATATTGATTTAAACTAGAAAATATAAATACCTGCATTGTTGCAAACATTATAATATGTGTGTATTTAAACAAAATGTTCCTTTATTTTTATTAAAATTAACAGTTATATACAATAAACAGACTCTTCCATAAGGGACCATTCACTTTAATTTTTTTATGTAATACTAATAAACTGAGTGCATGTGGCCAAGCTCATGTATCAGAATTACATTTTAATAAAAAGACTTCAACAGATTCACAAACTTCTGTTTGTTTATTTATTGAAAAACTTTATGTGACTGTTTTTTAATTCTTAGGTAAATGAGATATTATTTATACAAATATTGTGGCTAAAAGTAAAAACCGATGCCGATTCCATAAAAAGCAATGCCTATGCCAATTACTTTAATAAAATCCAATTCTGATTCCAAAAAAATGATGCCTATGCCAAGTACCTGAAATAAAACCCGATGCTGATTCCACAAAACCAATGCTGATGCCAAGTACCTAAAATAAAACCCAATGCTGATTCCAATGCCAAAAAAATTTTGAAAATTTATTTCACATATTATTCTTCTGACTGCCATTAAAATAACTGTAATTTTATAATTCCAGAAAATGGAATTACTTACTGAAAATACTTATAAAATACCTACTCATTAGTACTCAATGAAAATTTAATACAAATGTTATAATTACATTTCTAAGTAAATTATATTTTAAAAGTTGCTGGAATTTTCATTTTGATGGCTGCCATACGTATAACAACCATGTATATTTTATTACCTGTTCATCACTTACTTTGTCACCCATTTATTTAGAATTATTGTACCACTTAAATATTAAATTGTTTTCTTATGTTTCAAATACAATATGGTCCATCCCATTGATCTAAGAATCTACATCGGGCATGGTCGGTCTAGTAACTTATCATATATAATCCCTCAATGTAGTTACAATAAATACAGTCTAAGATGTTGTCATTATTTTACTCTGATTCCATTGTTTTATTCTAATTATTTTAATTCCACTTTATTTTAATTTAACAAACTATTTTTCACTCTAATCTTCTCTAACTAACTCCAATTTTACTATTTTCAATTATAACAACCTCTCCAATTGCATTCTATTCTCCTCTAACTATCCCTGATTTCACTCTAAATAAAATGTTGTATGTAGTGTAAGTATTTGTTTAATAAACACTCAGAGACAGATTTATATTTAGGGCTCTATTTCTGGAGAATTGAGTGGTTTATGAAGCATGCCCACATCATCAATGTCCCTTATATAATATATGCTGTGATTCAGACCCATATCCATTGTTGTGTGCTTCCCCCATTGTCAGATCAGTAAAAATGTAAGTCTTTGATACAGTTTTATTCAAGAACTGTCATTTCTACTTATTATAAATGAAATATCTATATATGTATAAATAATATGATTTATTAATTAAAATTGAAAAGTGGATGATTCATAATAAAAAATTATGAAGCAAATCTTATGCACTCCTACTAACAGATTTCTGAATATACCCCTGCTAAATATTAATATTTAATTAACCTATTTCTTGTGACATTTGATTAAAATAGCAAGTTCGGAAATAACTGACTTTTTTCAATAAATAGTATTATATTATATTTAAATTTTCTTTTGTGACATAATTAAATATTAATAATAATAAATTCATAATTGCGCATAATACAGGAATAAATTTTTATTTATATGTAAAGTAAAAATATAGGTGATCTCAGAGCTTGGCCATACCACAATAGTTAATTTGAATTAATTTTGGAAAAGGATGGGCTATCTATGAACTATTCCACTTGTAAATTTGAATTTATAGTATAAATTTATATATTATAAAAATAATATATTGTATAAAAAATTTACTATTGCAATGTGGCATAATAATAATAATTTAAAAATTCAGCACAATATAATAGTGAATTTGAATTTATTATAAAGAGGGGTTGGCTATCTTGGAACTTGAATACCCTTACTGTATAAACCCTTCTTTATAATAAATTTAAATTCAGTATTGTATTGTGCTGAATTTTCAAATTATTATTATTATGCCACATTGCAATAGTAAATTTATGCTATATATATTATTTATATAATTTATATAATATATAAATTTATTCTATAAATTCAAATTTATAAGTGGACAAGTGCATAGATAGCCCATCCTTTTGCAATAGTAAATTATTCAAGTTATAGTTAGAGAAGATTAGAGTGGAACCACAGTTCATTAGATTAAAATAAAGTGGAATTTGAATAATTATATTAAAATAGAATGAAATAATAATATTTGTATTAACTTTTCATTGAGTATTAATATGTAAGTATACTATATGTATTTCCAGTAAATAATTATGTTTATTGGAGTTATTTTGACAGCTGCCAGAAGAATAATAATTATGTAAAAAAAATTCTCAGATATATTTTGTTTTTATAAAAATAAATATTATTAAATTTTCATTGATTTTTAATGTGTAATTATACTGTACATGTATTTCCTATAAGTAATTCTATTTCTGTTAATCATAATTCTAAAATTGCAGTTATTTTGGTGGCATTAATTTTTGCTTATGTCCAAATATTGCTTTATTATAATCTTAATAATTAGAATTTTCATAACTGAAATTGAATATCATTTTTAATTAATGAACCAGGTGCTTTCAGCTGAGCATATGTGATTATCATAACTGAAATGGAATTAAATATAAAGTAATAAACTGAGTGCTATTGGTTGAGCCGAAGTTCATAAAAGCTTGTATTTTTAATTGAATCCTATGCCATATCTATAATTATATGCAATAATTTAGCTATGCCTATATGCTGGTGGGCATAGCCTATTATGGCATATAATTCTTTAGAATATTATACTTATTACAGGCATGATAACAAGGTTGTGTTAAATTTACGGAAGTTTTATAGACAGACCAGTCAAAACTGACGAGTGCCGAGGGCACAAGTTGGATTTTTAAGGTCCAGGGGCGGAGCCCCTGGCAGGTGGTATAGGGGGGCAGAGCCCCCTGAAATTTGTTGTAATATAAAAAGCATGTAAGTGTAGTTTAATGCATTTAATGACCTCACAGTTCATATTTTGTTAATACCTGAAAAGGAATTTTTCAAGCATATGAATAATATAATATGTGTATGTATCTACCTATTTAAAAAAATTTAATTACTAGATACTAATTATTAATAATAAAAATAAGATAATTATTGCAATGACTCAGAAATATATATATTTATACATAATTTTAATTAGTTACAATATTTAGTCACTTTAAAACTTGATTTGAGCAAGTAAGTTACTTGAGTCTTCATGTTGTAAACATCATCAAAGAGGTAGATTTGAAAGTGATGTAACTAAAATAAAATAAAGATAATTTGAGAGAGCAGACCCCCTCCCCCTCTAACCCCCACATTTTATCACATATTTGCACTGATCTAGAAAATCATTGACATTGAAATACCTCCGACATTTCCAGAAATTCTGGAGGTTTATCATGCCTGTATTTTTGCAGTTAACTAAGTATATATTTTTATAAATAAAAAAAGTTGCAGTTAGTTCAGTTTTTATTTCAGCTATAGTTCATCATTTCTGGCAAGTTAAAAAATACTTTTAATGGCTATATGATCTCCATTTCCTGTTGAAAATTCAGAAAACTTGGTCTTGAAGTATCAAAATGTTAAATATATACATATTGATAAACTTGATAGAAACTTAACTACACAGTTTCATTAGTTTTATTAGCATAACCAGCAAATATAGTTATATTGTAAAGTTTTTATTATATTCTATTTTAAAATTGGCAAATGACAATGACAATGTGGTGAGTAATTGTACTTTATATATTGATGTGAAAAAATAAAAATATATAATTACAAAGAAATATATTATATATTCACAGACAAATACTACGTCATGTAAAAATAACAGATGAATTTAATAAATAAGTCTACTTATAATTACATGAAAACAATTATCGCAGTTAAGAAATATTAAATGGTATGAATCACTAATATAAATATTACATTCGATACCGTAGTTACACTATTTAGTGTATTAAAACAAAAAAGAGCTAAATTTTCTCATTCAAAATTAATACAATATTATAGTAAAATTATAATATTTATTTAACTTTAACATAACTGATAAGTAGCATACAGCGTTATACAAATAATGAAATAAAACAGTTTATTTTCCCAATAGACGAATGAAAATAACAATATTTAAAAAAATTGCCATGGCCTTTTGGGCATGTTCTGCAATATAGTATTAAATGATGTTAATTTTTTTATAAAAATGTAAATTTTTACTACATTATTCTATATATTTATTAATTTATATAGTTTACTTATAATATATATATAATAATTACATGAGTTTTCTAACCATATGATTTGATAAAAAATGATATTTGACTGTAATTTAGTATTTTATAAAAGCAGTTTTAATTAGAAACACTAATCGCAGCATATTGCTGTAATAAAAAGAATAAAACAAACAGAAAACAAAATGGAAAAAAGACAGAAAAACTCAATAGGCTATGACTAGCGATATATTTAATGAACATTAATTTCCTATAATTTAAATTTTAAACTTAACTTTTTGGTGAACTTTAATAATACGTGTAATTATACACTATGTAACATAATATAAGAAACTCGTGTAATAGTCTAACATATTACTGTAATCCAATCAAATTGTACAAAACTTTATCCCACCCGTTTAATAATATGCTTAAAATTCCAGCAAGTAACTAAAGAAGTGGCCCACTTGACGAACTCAAACTTAATTGTAGAATCATGAGAAGAACATCACAACACCGTCGGCAACGTAAAGAGGTTCACTACGTGCCAATTATGATCGATCTTACTGTCGCAATTGAGAAAGCTTTGTTTTAGACTAAAGAATCATGTATTCGAGATTTCATCTGGCGTGTAGTCGCCAAATATTTTAACAAGAGGTTTGTGATCAGTGACGATTGTTAGCTGAAATACTTCAATTGTTCTAAACCCTCTATCAGCACGTTACGCTTCTAAACTGGCGAGAGAAATAAGGAACCTGCCGCATAACTTTCCATCTATGTCGACTATCAGCAAAATGGTTTGGTTGAGCCGAAGGTGTAATGATTCTTCAGCAAAAAATATCTTATTAAGCAGCAATACCAGCCGGGGCGAAGTCATGTGTGTTCCTTTAAATCGAAACTTTCGACACACCATAAAATGGGTTCCATTACATAAAGCTTTTAGTCAGAGAAAGCACCTTTCAGCTTGGGGAGACCAGATACATTTGCGTGGAGCAGATGACTGAGGAAAGGTCTAAAAGATATTACGATATTCCAAAACCTTTTAGGTGCCCTTGTATACCTCCAGCAACCGAAAGATGTTATTCGATATGGACAGATTCAAAAAGTGAAATGTTATGACAGCCATTGAATTGGAATAGTATAGGAAAAGTCGATTCGAGCACAGTTATAAATAGATCATTACTATAGATATATAATAACCCCCCTGTACGCCATACCACCCCTTACCCCCCCCCATCCCCCCCCCCCCCATATCCCATATACGCCCCCTCCCCCGTATTTCCTTATATAAATACAGAGGTCTTCACTGTCTGCTTCATACTCTCGACACGATCTGTCGTATGTACAATCGCTCTCTCTGGACTTTATATTGTTACGATGTTGCGACTACTGCTACTAAAAGTTCTACTACTATCATTACTTTATTTTAACTACTATTTCAGTTTATGAGTTTTGGATTAATTCATTCCGTGTGTGTAAATTATTTTAAGAATGATGAGTTCAATTTTCGGGGATATTTTTGATATCAGTGCTCAGTGATAGTGGACAAAACTATTCGGAGGAGGAGGAGAAGGAGAAAATGAGCAAGAAATAATTCCTCAGGAGGATGACATTTTACCACGGTGCAGGTTGGAATAATGTTCCAACGACGTCAACGCTGCGAACATCATCAGCTCTCCCGACATCAACTATTATGCAACCAATGTCGCCAACGCTACCAACATCATCAACAGCCCCAACGTCGCCTCCTATTCTGTCCATTCCTCATTCATTATCAGGACAATATTTTTGCTCAGTTTGAACGGGAGCTATTACAATTCAACACATCCCAGCCCGATCATATGGAGTCTGAATCGGAATTTTCGTCACGTCTTTTTCGAGAACCCATCAATACTGCATCAAATGATGTTATTGATCCCATTCTCAACGCAGAACCTGAGCAATATTTGATCGATAGATTGTGGTCATGTCTCTACCCACAATCTGATCAGATGGATTTTGAGTCATAATTATGGTCAAATATATATTTCCGGAACCCACCATTAGTGCATCAAACGATGTAATTGATACTCCTGCTGAAGTCAACGCAGAACCTGAACCACATTCAATAGATCTAATATGGGAAAGTCTCTATCCTGGTACAACTACAGTAGTATCCAGCGATTTGATTAATCTATCCGACGAAATATTGCATGATGCAAGTAACTTTATTACTGACGATGTGCCCGAGACGACAGATATATTTATTGATTTGGTTTCGGATGATTTAGACATCAGACCGAACAAGTAATATCGTTAACGATGGTCAACTCCCTTGCTCAGCTACTACTACTACTACTCAGCTAGCAACCACTTCAGGTACGACCGACTATATAAACATATTTAAATGCGTACAATGCAACTCACACTTTAAATCGATAAAAATACTGAAGATTCATAAAAGAACGGGTTATCCTGATGGACTTCCAATTATTCCGGAGGAAGTGTGCAACTGCATTTGCAGGAGAGTGCCACAACTCAGCCGACGCGAGAGGATGCAATACATACGATTTATTCCAAAGGGTGAGGATATATGCAACCTATTGACTTTTTCTATGCTACTACTCCGCTGATTGATTCTACAGTATCTCAGCTATTGGCTTCAACTCGATATGAGTGTACAATGCACCCAATTTTAGAGCTTCGGAACTGCTCAGCTTGATTCAGACGGAGAAGTCATCTAGTTGAAAAATTCATTGTTTTCCCTCGACGCTACTGTTCTCACTTTGGATTGTATATCTCAGATAATCAGTGGATTACTCACAAATGTGGGGCATTTCGTTCAATGAGGAAGTAAATGGACTATATTAGGAGTGAATTATTTCGGCATGCGAGCAACCAAGTACTATTCAGCGATAGTTTATCGTGGTACAGCAGACGATATAGATATTTTGAGTCGACTAGCAAGCAAACAGGCTGTTGTAAACTTCAAAAAGACTGGTGATCAATGCTTTAAGTATTCGGTTCTCGCCTGTCTACGTCATTCCCTTGAAATTAAGCGTTATCTCAAGAGACATCAAAAGTACAATATTCACGAAACCAAGTATAACTGGACAGGAATTGTATCTCCCGTTAACCCAATGTAAGTAGACATACTTTGTAGGGTTTGCTACGTAGAGGAGGGGGGGATTTTACCCCCCCTGAAATACCAAATTCCTATTATCCTGTGAAGGAGATAAATATATTGGCTCTTAAAGATTCAGCTTATTACCTACCCATAGTCAATCTTAACTGATTACTGGGCAGTCGCAAGAGAAAAGCTAATTCCAATTAAGCTCATGCATACAAATCAGATTCATACAAAATGTTTACATCTGAAACAAATCTTTAAGATCATCGCAATCTGTGCTATTTTTGACAGCTCCAGTCAAAAATCACACATGTGGAATTCACAAATCTAGGATTATGTCAACGGCTACCATATGTTGTGTATGCAGATATCTGGTGCATATTAAATACGAATATTGTGGAAGTTGTTGAGCACAAATCGGCTGCTTTTGGAATGGTTCTCGTACCTCACCCAAAACTTAAAGCTGCTCTACTAAATCTTGGCTACAGACACTTTGTTAGTGATAGCTACATAATAAATTCCGGCTTCTGCTTCTGATGCTCTCATAACTGCAAAAGGTATGTGTCCATACACATATTTTTCTTTGCTCGAGAAAAAGACAGAGTTAAAAGCTACTATCTCGAGAAGCTTTTTTGACGATCTCAAGAAGCAGCCGTGTTCATTGGAGGATTAAGATAGAGCTGAAGAGGCCTGGCCAGAAATCAAGTGCAACAATTTTGGCCGATTATATGCTGGCGTCTAAAACGAGACGTGCACCAATTGGCAGGTATATTTGAGATATTCCGAAATCTCAATCTAGCTGAAGACACGTTGGACCCTGTTTTTTTTGTCAGTACCCAGCATGTATTGGCAATCCGCCTATAACATGACGAATGCTATTGTAGAGCTACTCACTCATGATTTATTGAAAGCGTAACGCCAGGAAGAAAGACGTTTGTGAACAAACATAATGAGAGACAGAATATACCCACAGGTTCAACAAAAGAACGTGTGGAATTGCTAAACATAGACGCCAATAATGTATATGGAAACGCTCTCGCACACTCATTGACACACTCGAATTTTAAATGGATGACTCAGTCCGAAATCAGTAAATTGGACCTCGAAACCATTGATTTAAACGGTGATACTGGATACATGTGTGAGGTGGACTTGGAGTATCCGCCACATATTCGGATGTAAGTGAAGACTTGCCATTCGCACCTGAGAAAGAGGTTATGCTATCCAGCTAGCTTACTCTATTTATGAATGATCAGTATAAACACCTATCTTTAAAAAGGAAAATTTGGCTTAAGTACAAGGGTACCACGAAACTCCTGCTTACTCATAATGGAAAGGAGAAATATGTTTGTCATGGAAGGATGCTTCAGTTCTATCTCAAGCGGGGAATGGTGTTAACAAAAATACACAGAGTGTTGCTGTTGTTTGGTTGGTTCAGGTGAGATCCCCGTCAGAGGAGTCGAAGTCCCCGCAGATACGAGGCCACCGCCACGGGTCCTCCGCCAATACGGCGAAGGGAAGCCTCCCCATCCTGAACACCCACAGCCGCAGACCAAAGTGCTCCGGACACTCTTGGAGTCAATGCTCTAGAGTCTCCTCCTCCTCCTCACAATGAGGACGCGTAAAAGGCACCCCCGCGTCCATGCGGGCTCGGTACTCCGCCAACACACGACAATGTCCATTCCAGAGCTGCGCAATCATCGTCTCAGTGCGCCGCGGTAGCCCGCCGGTCGTGTCGTGACGGTGAACACGAGGCGGATACGCTCATGGGCCGACCTAGGTATCGCCGTTTACTGAGGTGATATTTCTTCACAATTATCGTCGGGTATGTTCCTTATACGCTGTGCCGGTATGGTGTACTCTTGTATCAGAATTTTCATTTGAGACCAGCTGATTGGGGGTGTAATAAATTTAAATCGATTATCCACTGCAAAGCTTATCAAATCCAAAATATGTGACTTGACAATTAGATAGCTATTATCATCAAAGAGTTGACCTCTCTCATCCCAGGGTATTCCAGGATTAGTTAGAAGTTCAGTAAGATGCCTCCTTTAGCCCGACAGTATTTCGGAAATGCATTTATAGTAAGTAGTAGGGTCTGCTTGCGCTCTCTTTTTGTATATGATACTGGCGCTGGTGATTACGCTGTTGGAGATGCTTGAGAAGATGATACTTCCTGTCGCCCGCCTAGTTCTGCTGTCAAGTAGACATAATGTGGTTTCTCATTGGAAAGAATTTGAATTGCCACTTGTAAATGATCAGGTGTCGTCTGATGTATATCTAAAAATAGGTAGGCTTGAGAATTGTAGGGCACAATATCCTTGAAAACAGAGATAAGAAATTTCGATACTCCAGGAAACATTTGACGACCCAGATGACTTATTTGGCTGGCATCTCTCGGAATCTTAAACATAACCAGGTACTAGGGATTCAGTAATCGAGTACGTGTCTCATTTTCCATCAGAAATAGATTTTTAGTAATATTAATGACGAAGCATGGTAGGTTATTAACCATTCTTGTAAACAGAGCGCTTAGTGGCTGAAAAGTTTTCCCCTCCTTCATCAAATCATCAAGACAAGTACAACACAATCAGGTGGTTTTAAAATATCAAACGATTCAGGCAGGCAAATTTCATATACTTTTATAAAACTGACAAGGTCAACTGGCGGCTTATAGCCTATTCTTGTAAACCAATGAATAGTCTGCAGTGGCTCATTGTATAAGAGATCTTATTAAATTCTCCACAAATGTAGTCTTTCCCGACATTGATGGTCCGGTAACAGTCATACTGGCATTGTGCTTGAGTCGGATATTTATGTTCGTTTTTACAATGTGTTCATGTAATACTAGATTTATCTTCTTGTTTGTAGGCTTACGTCTATAAACATGATACAGTATTAAATAAATTTCATCTAATAATTTGGACACTATGGATTCATCAGAATTTGTCAATCACAACAAGTATTTGATCGAGAGCGATGAAAAGGAGGAGAAGGAGAAAAATTGTACTACAAGAAACATTAAACGAAAATACAAGCATTAGCAGATGGAGAGTGAAGATTCTGTAGAGGAAGAGGAGGTGGAGCAGAATTCAGAAGAGGTAGCGTCCACCTCCAACACACCGGATAGTGATTATGGCGGTAATAACAAGAACCATGTCGATAGTGAAAACAAAATGAACTTCTATGACCCGGATAAGAATTCTAGTCCGTCTAATTCCTTCTTTGTTGTACATATTCTACTGGAAGATATTGGGGAAGATGAAGCATTTTCGCGTACACTGAAGGAGATTGACAAGCTTATGAAACAAAGAATTCAGCATCACTTGACATTTTTGAACATGTGTATCAAAGACAAAGCTAATGGGACTCATTTATAAATCATAGGAAGAAATACTATGCTCAAATAATAACAACATGATATGCCAACACTACGTCTTGGAAGAAGCTATAAAAAGAAGTTAGTACATATTTCGAGATCAAGTTAGACAGCAAGTCGGACAGTGGGCATG
>JAUZND010002260.1:0-12969 GCA_034780555.1 Coelogynopora nodosa
CTGTTACTTTCAGTGACAGTGATTGAAATCATTTTTTCTGTTATTGACAGTTGTTGAATATTATTATCTTTTTGTCTCGTAATAATTAAATATTTCATGTCTTTTTATGTTATTTGAACAGTGATTGAAATCATTTTTTCTGTTATTGACAGTTGTTGAATATTATTATCTTTTTGTCTCGTAATAATTAAATATTTCTTGTCTTTTTATGTTATTTTGATAATATGTTCATTTTGCTAACAAAATATTATTTTTCATTTGGTCTTCTGTTATTTTATTTAACCTTCTGTAAATAGAAGGTAATTTAAAAATAGTTGTTCGATAAAATTACTTGAAAATTGACTAACAGTTATTAATCCAATCTAAATAAACTGACTGCATTTGAAGAAATAAAAGTATTGTTTGGATTAAATTATTGTGCTTGTTTAGTTTGGTTACATGTTTCTATTGTATACTCTGTGCAATAAAAGGCACGCTGTGATAAAAATCATTCATGTTAAATAATTCACTTCAATCAAATAAGTTTCAATATCTTGTAATACATTCCTAATTATAAAGCTGGCGGCTATAGCTAAATTATATTTTCATCCGAGACTTTCCAAGACTTATTAAGACCGCGTTAAATGGCATTGCGTTTTTATATAAGTTAATATGAATTATAAATTGCGAGCTACAAGACAAGATATTTTAATCACAAAACTTGTGTAAAGAATCTATAATAAGATTCATAATAGATTCCATTAAAAAAAGAGAAAATTTTACCTATTCACTCTATTGATGAGCAAATATCAGGAGAGTAATTGTCCGAAGAGAAAAATTCTGTAGAGAAATGTCCGGAGAGTATACTGTATACTGTATAATACACGCATCTACGTCGGTATTACCAAGTGTAATCTCCCCGCTTTGAAATGGCTTCAGCTTAGCCGTTCTCTCCTTGAGCGGCTTCAGCTCATGACTCATCAACTGTCCCAAGCGATACGGCGAGAGTGGCAGAATTCGGCTGTCTGACAGGCGCAGAAGTAGGTCGATAAGAAACCGACCAATCAGAGAGTGATGACGCATTCCCGGATCAATATACTTGACCATCATTTCGTAGATATCGTATACAGTGTGGTAGGATGGCATTGAAGGCAGCATTTCTTTCTGCAATACACGTGACGTGTAAAGTGTGAAAAATAACTTTTTTTTAGAATTCCGCACTTTCACAGAAGAAAGGGTATCTCCATTCCAATATGAATTTAAATTCATTAGGGAAACAAACATAAATACAAGGGCCGCGGAGCAGGGTGGGCCTAGTGCCCCCCTTTTTTTTAAAAAAAAAAGAAGCCCTTTACAGAAAATATTACCCTTTAGTAATTTTAGTAAATACGTCCTTTTTAAAATATGTTCCCCCTACTTAGACTATTGCTCCGCGGCCCCTGAAACATAAATATTGCGATCAATATCTGAAGTATAAAGTGGAAAAAAACAATTACAATAAAATGTATATGGTTACGGCATTTTTGTCACAAAAAACAAAAACTTTGTAATTAATTTTCTTGAAAAAATAAAACAAAATGGTAAAAATTATATAATATTTATAAATGTATGATAGTACGCTAAATAGGCAATACATACACAATAATCCTAATATTATTAGGTAGGACATTTCGCCACTAAATACATATAATATGATTCAGGTATGCATGCTATACATAGTTCTTTATTATCAAAATAATATATAATTGATACTGATATAAGAATTGCATCACAGATAGAGGTTGGCAGAATTGGACCATATTTTGTGACATAACTTTATAGTTGTTAGAATATTGTTGATTTGCATAATACCGTAAATGTTTTGTATTTCCGCATTTCTGTCACCTAAATGCATATATAATTGTACAACATTTATGCTATTTTAACCACTTATTTATTAGTCTTCCATATTGATTTATTATATCGATATCTATTGATTATTGATTTCCTTACTTTTTTTACTTAGTTCAATATTTAAGGAATAAATATACGTCCAAAATTGTTATTGAATTAATGAAAAAAACAATAGAATAGTTTTCCAAACAAATCAATAACTAATTTAACTTTTATGCTTTAATGGTTTTGTGGGTTAAAGTTTTAAAATAATTGTAACTTTCCTGTTTGCTTAAAGTTGCACATTGAAAAGTATTAATTGTGCATATTATATACTAGAAACTTTTTGTGACAGTGACACGATGCCTCGAGATTCCTCAACATTATAATAAACGATTCACTAAATAATAAAATTAAAAAGTAACAATAAATCAGTTCCCTTCAGTTCACCCAAACATTGAGAAGAAACGGTACCAAAAATAAATGGATAAGATTGGCTTATTTTCCACTTGCTAATGGGCGACATTCAGAACTGAACGCTTTGTTACATTGATTGGGGGTATACTCTATTTTTTGTGTCTGTTTCAGATGAAGACATCTCTGGAAATTACCAAATTATGGGGGAAATTTATCACGAAATGTTTCTGTTGGCGCCTTGTCTGTAAAAGTATTGTCAGAGTTCGTTGGAAAATTATTGTGTTCATCATAAATATATCAGAACTGTAATTAAATATATTCTCTTAAGATATTTTTATATTAAATTAAAATGTAATAAAACATTCAATGCCCTATAAAGTTCCTTAAAATTTTTCCCATGCTATAATTGAAAGACGGCAAATTTAAATATTATTTTCTATACAAAAAATTAGGTTTATTCAGAATTTCAAAAATAAATCATGGTTCAAGCTGATTTTAAAATCGATAGGGTCACTGAAAGTGTCATATCGGTTACTATAGAAATTAAATTTAATAGATCAATAATTTGCATTGGTATTGTCATATTTTAATTTCTTTAATAAAAACTTTAAAAGTCGTGTTTTTAAAGACGGTTTTAAATGATTTCGTTTCTTAAAGTTTAATGTTATACTTTTATTTTAGGACTTGTATTACATTATATCGGTATATATTGAAATACAATGCCTCCCGTGTTTGGCGAAAACTATATGGATCTTAATATTGTTTCTTATGTGAAAAATTTTTTTATGAAGTCTAATTAATTAACAATTGACACATCAACATTTGAGCTATGCATACAAAATGTTCTCTATTAATGTAGACCATTGTGGTAGAATAGTTTTTAATGCCGACTGTAAACATATTACTTATTTTCTAATCAGATGCTTGGTTAGGACTGCGTATTGAGCGCAAAATTAGCTAATAATAATGTATTAAAAAAGCTAAAACACAGTGAAAAAATCAAATATAATCCATTTATTTAAATAATGAATAATGTCATAATATTAATCGACAAGCCGAGCGCCAAAAACAGTTATTTAGGATAGAGTATATAATACAAGGATGTATGTTACTAATGAAAGTTTTAACTTATAATCTTAAAAACGTTTTGACTAAAATATACAGTCTATTCAAGGGAAATATATGGAATCGAAAGTGCATTAAGAATATATGAAGCTACTGAAAGATTCCGAAAGATGGCAAACGATTACGCAATTGACCCCTTTGTAGGGTTCATTACCATGATGCCTAGATAGATTCCTTAAATAAAATGTGATAATTATAGTATAAAACTATCATCTATTATGAACATGTGATTATGATATGAATTGTTATTGCTTTGAAAAGTAATTGTTTCAACTAATTATAAAGTGCTATACCCAAGAGGACATTATTAAATTACAATTCAAACGAGGTAAGTATACAGCATAAAGGCATTGTAGTTTAATATTGTCCTCTTGGGTAGTACTTTATAATTAGTTGAAACAATTACAATTCTATGAAGCATAACAATTTTTATAGTGCACATATTTCTAAATGAAACACCAAACAGTTAGAAATTTCAAAGTTTACTAAAATAATAGAATAATTGCATAATGAATTAAGTCTAACTGACTTCAAAGTCTAAAAACAGTTAAGGACACTTATACTTACATGAAGCATAACATGAACAGTTTTATCCTTATTTAAATAATTGCAGAATTTAGGACATTTAAAGCAAGCGAGAACCCTGCATTTGTATTTCCAGAACTTCTAACTTGTATAATAATAATAATGAAACTAGAAAATTTCATAATATTAATGGTACAGTATATTTTTGTAAACTTTTAGCATTACTCAATGATTAAATCTCAAGTACGCAATTTATATATAAATGCTGATATTTCAATATTTTACAATATTTGAATATATAATCGTAGTTGACTAAACCGATTTTCAAACATACTAACCAATTATCTAAATTCAAAATGATACGTGGATATCATTGAGTACAATATAATTGAACTAGTTTTATATAACAACCATCAAGAAGTTCGCTTCTAATATGTCTTATTATCTATCCGTGGAGTTTTACTCCCGATTATAGGCAGTGTTGCCAGCGGCTAAAATGAAAAAAAATCGCATTGGAAGAAAAAATCGCACCTCATTAACCTTATATAACCTGGAGTATTTTAATAGTAACATGTATATATTTTTTAATTTCAGCAGCAATCTTTTAAAATCTGATAAAACTGTTTGAAAAACATGTATAATTATTTATATTATTAAATGAACGAATAACTTCCCTAATTCTGCTGCACCTTGTTTGACTGCCCATTGTAGTGAGTCATTCATAGCTGCTTCTCATTTTACAGAAATAATCTTTTGACTTTTATAACTTTTTCAAAGTCTCTTGGACATACTTTTTATTCTAGAATGAAAAATAATGTTTTGAAGTTGTAAATATTTGAATTGAAAGAAAAATATGATTGAAAGATAAATTTATCTAAAATTTCGTTAGTGTAAAATATGTAGTATAGATAAAAAGAGCTAAAAAATATTTTGGAAATTTAAAAAAAAATCGCAGAGAATTGTAAAAAAAATCGCAGAAAACAGCAAAAAATCGCAATGCGATTTATCGCAGCTGCTGGCAACACTGAAAACCGTCTTGAAGTATTTTTGTCAGATTCTTAAAACACATATCGAGTGACACATATCTATGAGAAGAAAGAAAGACAAAAAAATGACTTCGATTATTACTACGGCTGCTGACCTATGTATTGAACCGCTTAAACAGATTTTCGATAAAAATTGTGGTTTAATTGTCATAATTGTTTTATAATTTATCGTTAAACCAATAATATTTTGGTGTATATCAGTAAATACTATAAAATGCCATAACAAAAGTGCCACAGATAACCAGCTGTACCAGACACAGACTGGACTCACCTCTGCATTCTTCCGTTTCATCTCCGCTTCCAGCGTGTTTACCTGATCGAACGAGTGCTTCAGTGTATCACTCTCAGTCCCATTTCGAAGTTGCCTCAACTCTTCTTCTAACTTCCGGTTCTGTTCGTAGTACTGGAAACGATAAGGGGAGGTGGTGGGGAGTGACATTCAATGACAGACACAACGAGTTTGTGGTACTAGTGTTTTAGTTATGACTTTATTTCTCTGTGAATAATAATAAGATAAGGTAAGACTGAGGAGCAGCACAACCACACCTTGTATATAGTAGTAAAACTTAATAAACATTATATTTAACTAGAAAATATATAGAAATGAAGGTTAACAAACTTAGCGATTATTCTGTGTTTGTTTTAATTATTTTAATTCGTGACAATAAATTACAAAAAATCAACAACA
This sequence comes from Coelogynopora nodosa, assembly GCA_034780555.1. Lineage (NCBI taxonomy): Eukaryota > Metazoa > Platyhelminthes > Proseriata > Coelogynoporidae > Coelogynopora > Coelogynopora nodosa. The sequence continues at coordinate 5,653 of JAUZND010002260.1, forward strand.
AAAAAGTTTAACACTCTAGATATTATTCATTGCGTTAGAAAAACAAACAATTGTAATCCAGAAATAAACATTATGTTACTGAATCAATAGCTCAATGGCGAAATTTATCAATTATAAATAACGACAATAAATTACAGACGTGAAGTCATTTAAAATGTATTGTACTATAAGTATTGAAAACAGTGAAATAAAAATGTCATTAAATCTTAATAAAAAAGCCAATTACAGAAAGATATACTTCTTTTTGGTCGTAAAAAATCTAATTCCCTGATGAATCACTCATTTTTCCGAGAATAAAATGTATAATTTTACTCTCAAATGTATTTATGTATGAAAAGAAGAATTTATAAAAACAGTAGAATAGTGTAAGATAATAGTATATGAAATACATAGAATAGGCCTTTAATAATAAATTATTCAGATAATATTTGCACTTTTAATTTTTTATGATACAGTTCAAATTCTCGGACATTCTGTGGAAAATTTCACTGATATAAAATAAACTATAACGAGGTGAAATTCAATAAAATATTTGATCATTCAACAGGAGTTAATTTTTAACACTTACATTGCATTATACCTTATTGAAAGCAACGCTATACAATACGTGCCAAAATGGTTGGATTTCACTATTATATTGTATACTGAGAATTTTAGCATACCGGGTTTCATTCGTAGCAGGCTTGTTCATAGAGTAACGCACTGTATTTTCTATTGAACTAGTAGGGGTTTCAAAGAACTAACCCCCCCCCCCCCCCTTCTAGATCAATGCATTCGTCTATAATATTGCCTTTCTTATAATACAGCTGGTACAATGACACCTACTATACCGACACTCAGTGGTTCTAAATATGAACTGAACTTATCAAATGGTAGTGGAGAGGTAACACACCTCAGTGGCCACAGTCATGCATCCAGCTTCCTCGCTACAAAGTTTGTCGTACTTGGTCTTGAGGTCTTTGTAGAGCTCCATTGACTGGATGCAGTCTGAGATCAGTGGAGGGATATAATACTGGCTGTAACCATTTTATAAGGTTAGGCGACCACAATATACAGATTGAAAAATAATAAGGATTATATGAAATAATTTAATTAAAAATTAAATTATTAATATATAAATAAAATTTCGATCATTCTTATAAAGGATAGGTTGTTTCATTAGTTAGTTCGCCTGTTTCCTTCTTCTATAATGATCTTGTAGATTTCGCTGTGTAACCTCGTGAATACATGAAGAATGTATACAAAGACATTTAGATCCAAGTTATATTATTGCGAAATGTTTCGTGTAACTATAAGTGTACAGTTTTAAGAAAGGTAAATATTTCCAAACACGTTACACACATATCAGCAATGTTATTTGATTCCAACGTTAATAGTATTCTACAGAAGTGATCAGATGATTGAATCATAGTAACATATAATGAAAAATTGTGCTTAATGTTCTTCTTGCTATATGTATGCGCAATAAATCTTGGATTTAAACGTTTTTGATTCATTTCTTGTCTTTTTCTGGGTTTAGTTATCATATTATCATATCATATCATAACATGTTATGTTGTATGTAGTCGTAAACTGTCGAACATTAATTGAAAATGTAATAGCATGAATTTCTATCTATATATATATATGTAATTGTTAGAGTACGTTTAACCTAATTTTATTTGTTAAATATACCACAAATTGGAATCTAAACATTATTATATTTAATTATTCAATATGTTATTATTGTTAATTTTTACTAAATTTATTTGAAATAATTCATAGACTATTTAATTAACCTGACAATTTTATCGTATGTGCAGTATTTCATGTACGTAGTGATATTATATTATCGAGTCTGAAAGCGAAATTTTAATTCATACTAAGAAAAGGAAACCAAATCAGTTATTTATAATCTTCATGTTTTATAATGATGTATTAATTAATACAATTAATTATATTGTTACGTTTGTGTTTTTATAAGTAATTGATGTACTAGTTCAATAGTAGTAATCTGTAAAATAAAATGCCTAAATATTGTTAAAATCTTAGTTCAGTCAACTGAGGTATTGCAGGGTGCATTACCTATAAAGAAAATATATTTTTTTGTACTAATTTCAATTGTCGATGGGTTGCAAGACAGTAACTAATAGCTTTGAGACAAGAGCGCATGCAGATGTAAATTCTACCAAGAAGCACAATTTTCAAAAGCACACACGACTTTAATATGGATTATTCAAAACTGGCTATGTTTTGGTATACATAAAATGATCAAATACACAATATCAAATACATAAAAGATCGGTGGTTCGTAACTGGCTACGCTCTTTTAGAATTGACAAAGAGTTCGCTCAGTTGATTGTGAACTGAAAGTTAAGTTCTCAAAACGGATTATTTGTTCCAGAAAACTGAGAAATGATACCTCAAAAAATTAGAGCAGTTTATATAAAAAATGCTATGAACTAAAATAAATAAAAAATTGAAATACAGGGGATGAAACCAACTGTCCTGGTATGATCCAACTTTCCTCGGCTCTAAGTAAGTTACCGTTTTGACAGGAATTACATTCTGAATTAATAGATTAAGCCAATAACCAATGTTTCAACTACCATAAGCCAATAACCAATGTTCCAACTTCCTTAAGCCACTAACCAATGTTCCAACTTCCATAAGCCAATAACCAATGTTCCAACCACCATAAGCCAATAACCAATGTTCCAACTACCATAAGCCAATAACCAATGTTTCAACTACCATAAGCCAATAACCAATGTTTCAACTACCATAAGCCAATAACCAATATTTCAACTTCCATAAGCCAATAACCAATGTTCCAACTACCATAAGCCAATAACCAATGTTCCAACCACCATAAGCCAATAACCAATGTTTCAACTTCCATAATCCACTAACCATTGTTCCAACTACCATAAGTCAATAACCAATGTTCCAACCACCATAAGCCAATAACCAATGTTCCAACTACCATAAGCCAATAACCGATGTTTCAACTACCATCATTGTTAGAAACAAATCGAATCAACTGATTTGCACCATAAATTGCCTTTATATACATAACGATTAAAACATAATTATAGCCATTATTCAATTCAAGTATTATTTGGTTATATTTATAACATCTATTATTAATTTTTACATACACGAACAACGCTTAATTACCACAATTAACTGACCTTACTATGTTTATAATCAGAACATTTCATATCCGTCTGCGTCAGTGTTTGTAATTAGTGTTGATGGGAAATTTAATCACAATCTGATAATAATTACAACTTAATTATATCAAAAATGAGTACTTACACAGTTAATACAGTGAATATTACGCCCACATAATTTTATTGAGCTGTATCGGCAATGATATAGTGTACTTGATAAAAAAATTATTTACATTAGATTAAGTTTATCAAAAACTATTTGAAAGTAACCGTGTAGAAAATTTAACCCTATGTACCAAATGTTATTGGAAATTTTTAAATATAAACTTTTTAAAGTTTGAAATACAAATTGCTAATATAAATGATCTGTGAGAATTTTCCATTCGGTTTATTACAAAATGATAAACATTATGAGATGGGTTTTAAACATAATTTTAGGTAGAATGTATTTAGTAAAACTTTTTAATTTTTGTAAGTAATTTTTGTAAGATATAAAATTAAAGATTGTTTCATTGATTTCAACAACCAATTAGAAATAAGGATATGTTTTATTGATTGGCAATTAAAAACCAACATTAAACATAATTTAAAATGTTCTAAAGAAAATTTACATGAAAAATCTGATAAAACAAATTATAGTTTTCATATTAAATGTCAACAATTTTTTAGTAATCATACCATTTTCCATAAAATTATCTACGATAAATTTTATCAAAAACATTGTGATCATAAAAAGTAAAACAAACCACTCTGCGTAGATCTAAACCGTTTTATAATAAAACACATGTCAGAATCAATCACAGAAAATTATAAAAATTATTTTTTTTATCAAAAATTCATATTTATCAAATCTTATTTCAAATGCGCATCGCCCATTAATTAAAATGATAACTTCTTAACCAACAGAAAAAAAGTAAAACAAACTTTTCTCAGCTTCCTTGACTCGTTCTTTGTCAATCTCGAGGTCCGCTTCCAAATTAGAAATCTGCAAAACAAAAAATTTTAGAAATGATTATTTATTTATCCAAAAATGTTATTAAAAAAGGAGAATAATTGCTTTTTGAAAAATACCGATTCCAGATAAACTCTACTTGATAGGATTATACACACCTATCATTTATAGTTTTCGGCAACAGAAAAGTAATTTTATTTTTAAATGAAACTATTTGCATTTTAAACCTGTATAAAGATAAAGCACACTAATATATTGAATCAAAACTGTAAAAAAACATACATAGTTAAAAATAAGCCATATATTCGAAGCTACATTAAATTAGAAGCATGAGGAATAACAAATGTCATGTCTCACATCCGGTACAATCAATTACATTCAATTGTAGAGCAGCGATAATATCAATAAACGGCCTGTAATTATATTAATTTGCAAATGAACCATCAAATTGCACCATATCAAAAAATATATACAATAGACTTGATCAGGGGTAAATAATGCACACAAAATAAATCCATTATATAGTAATAGAGGTGTTGTAGTTGCTGTTTCGCAGCCTTGACATTTGTGAGGAATCGTATTATGCAAGAATAATAGAAGAATCATCATTATTCTGCAGAAACAATATTTAACTAAAATTTGTTAGAATTAAATCAATAATTGTATTTGATTCCACTCTTACTACACAACGAATAATGTAAAAAATAATGTTATAAAAATTACACAACATATTAAGATGTGCATACAATAGATGCAAGTAGAAAAAACAATAAGCTGACTGACTAACTTTCATGTAGAAACAAAGCTCATTGTGAGTTGGAAATAATTTTAAACGAATTTAAATATTTATTTTTTAAATCATATTAAAAAATACAAATCATTCAAAAAGGGAAATAAATTATAATTTACGAAAAAATTACATTTTATAATATTAGCAATATAAAATTAGTTATAAACTATACAAATATTTTGTTAAAAAACAATAGCGCTTGTTAATTCCCATTAGATTACGTGTTTTTAGAAACAAAAAAACCTAATAAATGCAGGAAATTGTACTGTGAAAAACCTTATATCTAAGCTGTAACTTCTCCACATGTCAGAAAACATACGTAAGTGAGTAATGTTGTAGCCGATGTATGAATGACGTGTAATGTAAACGAGAAAACTAGAAACTACAAAACATTTAATAAAATTTATAACACCGAAAATTATATTTATCAGCAATTTTAGAGACGCACTCTATTACATAGATAATATTTTGTTTCTAAAAAAACGTAATCCAAAGTAAATTATTAAATATGATATGATAATTGTGTTATTGCATATATTGTTTCAGTATCTATAATTGTGCCAATTGGAGTAAATAAGTTTTATTTACTTACTCAAATTCATTATATATATTTAAGTGTTTTTATTGAACACGCAGTTTGATAATTAAAATATGATATAACTCGTTTTTGATAATTTATAGCGATTTTCCCTTTTCCATTTTTCACTTTTCCATTTGATTTATACTATGGTATATAGTAATAAAAACATTCAATCTCATGGATATAATGAGTCACAACAATTACAGACTGTAAAAACCCCAGATAAGAGTCAATCAAAGAACTGAATCTGCTCAGTTGAGGTAGTAAACAGCAAAATCGAAAATGATTCCGTTTAAATTATGAAATATATTATATCGGCCACACTAGACGAATAGTGTGATTAATAGATATTGTCACTTTCATGGTGCTTTAATTTGGATGGAACGCCATCAGCGAGGTCAAATAAGTGGTTCAATAAATGTCACGAGTGTTAACGTAACCAAAAGACTCCCCACTTTCCTTGTGATTGTGATTCATTTTCAAGAGAAAAATGGAAGATTACAGTCAAGATTAATCTCAATCAGGACCAAAATCTCTCTATGCCATTACTTTTAGTGTTTTTATTGAGTTTTGAGCACGTAATGCGGTAAACAATATAAAGAATTGTATCTGTTCTGACGACTAGGATTAGTTGAACTATACACTTCAGCTGAGTGACATTAATTCATTAATATTTTATTTAAATAAAGATTACATTTATACGTTGCTTTGTTATGTTCTGAATATGTATTACACAAATCTAATTATAAAACAATATTACTTAAATCTATTATCCAAATCTAATTATAAAAACAATATTACTCAAATATTATAATGTTACTATATATAGTTTAAATGACAGGTAGCAACATTTTGCTAGTCAATAGATAGATCGCGCAATTGTGAAAAGCTGCTGGAAAAGAATTTGAATCACATTATGATACATACTTAATCATGCAAATTTACCTAATCATCATTATTTGCCAATTATAATCAAAAGCCACGAACACGAACGTAGCCAGTTTTTACTATGGTACAACGCTATGCTTTATCTCACGATAATTAGACCTCTCCAAATATGTAGTACTGAGTCAACATCTACATTGTAATATTAACACACTTATTTCGTAGGCCTACGGTTGCTGGTGTGCGTATAATGTAAGATTATAGATAGAACAACCTTTACAAACTTTAATTTATATCCTGAACACACGTTTAACACTTGAAGTTTATTTGGATTATAAAATACAGTTCACTTTCAAGACATATTTAACTAATAAGTTTTCGCAAGATACATATTTTTTTCAATAAAATTAAATGAAAGACATTATTGGGAAACAATTTAACAAGTTAAAAATTAGTAATATGCATTTCATAATAGTCAAAAAGGACAAGAAGATATGATTGCATGAGAGAAACAGACGGAAAGTTCGAAGTGAAAGAAAGCAAGCTGTTTATATATTCATATGTTAAATATGTTCCTGCTTAATGACTCGGTGACAAAACCAAAATTTATCGAACAGGGGAATAAGCTGTTTCTCAGGCCTTATCAATACTATATCTATTGAAACACACTAATGTAACATATCGGCAGCTGATGTGTGTGTGTTGAAATCAGATAAGGCGACTGAGAATGACACTCAGGAACGCCCAGGAATCAGTTGGTTTCTTAACCATGGTTTCTAAATCAGAGAACGGGTTGCCCAGGATCTTCGAGGCCTGCTGTCTCAGAGCCGGGCAGATGCACCACAGATGTTCGGTGGTTTCCTCGTCATCCTCTCCGCAGAGCCTGCAATTCGGGGGGCTGTTGGGGTCTAAGCGATTTTTGTAGCTGCGCGTCTTGGGGTGGTGACCGGTTCTG
>JAUZND010002261.1:0-12969 GCA_034780555.1 Coelogynopora nodosa
TCTACTGTCTTCAATCTTAACGCAGTGTCCTTCTTTCCCTTTAGGCATTTCCATTCATAAAAATAAAACACGTCATTGTGCTAGCCAATCAAATTTCACTACTATATTCAAGGTCGACTAAATCATGTATTAGCTATTCCTGGAATAAATATTGTTATTCCTAGATTAATTTATTCCCGGTTGGTGCATACGGGTGTGACTGACTTTGCAATTGAGAGATGTCGGGTAAATATAAACATTTTGTAGAGGGTAAAATATTCTTTGATTGATAGAGCAAATCATATTTTTTATTTACTTCTCTATATTATTAATAGAACTTTCACAACATAAGCATTGCATGGAGTTTTTTAGCGTATGAAAAAATATTCTAAAGTTTTACCAGTATCTCAGAATGTCTGTACAAGCGGTTTGATGTTCGCCCTTATTATATAAAAGAAAACTACACTGAGGTGTGGCGTCACCGTCATTACGCATTAATTAAATATAAAACACTTTAAATGTAATAAATCAAACAATAAAGTTATTAAAAAGCTAGTAAATTGCATTAAAATCTGCTTAGTCTTTTTAAAATAAAGTTTATATGAGCAGAAAGAAATTATTTAAGTAGATCGTTAGATAGCATTTACTTGTTTGTATTCAACACCCATAATCTATACAACTGCACACTAAATCTGCACAATACTCATTTCACTGTAGGAAACTGCAATCGAACATTCGCTACACCAGCTGCAATGAACTAAAAACCCAGCTCGAAGTCTACAAGAAAGAGGTCAATCGATTGCGCAACCTTAATCTCATAGACCTCACCTATGCGAAGGAAACTCACCAGGATGACTCAGAGTATGGGGAGAAGACTGGTGCTGCCCCGGGAAAGGTGGCCGCTCTAACCAAAAGTCTCCGTCAGATCAACGAGGAAAAGACCAAACTGGCCACAGAGAATGCTGAGCTTCATCAGGACTTGGAACGTCTTATGGAGCAGATTAGTCAAACAGATGCAGTCCAGTGTATGTATACATACATATATTCATAGAGCTGATTGTAATTTGTGAAAATTTATCTCCAAATACAAGAGTGTTCAAAATATAAAAAGTGTTGAAAAGTATTAAAAGTTTAATGAAAATTTTAATGAAAATTATTAAAAGTTTAGGCATAATATAACATAACTTTTTTAAGTTTCAAATATCACATATAAAATTTATATCACGACTTCATAATATTAATTATAACTGACAACACTCTTTGTACCTTGAAGTTCACGCTCAAATAAGTATATTTGTGTGATACGCATATGTTCAGAAAAGTATGCAATGGTTGAATGAAGTTATATCAACTGCCTGCGTATTGTAAAAAAAACAATTATGTAATGATTATAGATTAATAGCCAATTGTAATTGTTCTAAAATCACACTATTGTACCTGCATTATTTCTTAATATTAGTTCATTAAATATTACACACAATTATCATGGGTGCTTCCAGGGGGGCTCGTTGGGTGCGAACGACCCCCCTTTGAAACAGAAGTGCTGTTTTTACAGTTAATGTTGTGCCTTTAAGAAAAAATATCAAATTCATAAATTCGTAATTTTACTACAAAATGAATTAAACAAGATTTCTTGTCCGTTGATATATATATATATCTTTCTTCTATTAGGAATACAATACCCCAAATACAGGGTGGCCCAAAAGTCAGTTAACCTAAATTCCAAGAATTATTAGTATGATTTATAGACATTAGAGGTGAGTAGCAACTAATAGAAGCCTTCCAGTGTTCTAAAAATAGATTTAGAAATTCTAAAAATTAATTTAACTATTGAAATTTCCAATTTAACTATTGAAATCTCCAATTTAACTTTTGAAATTTCCAATTTAACTATTGAAATTTTCAATTTAACTATTGAAATTTGCAATTTAACTATTGAAATTTCCAATTTGACTATTGAAATTTCCAATTTAACTATTGAAATTTCCAATTTAACTATTGAAATTTCCAATTTAACTATTGGAATTTCCAATTTATTTTTACTTGTTGCATTCAGTGTATCGACATTATACACACTTAGCAAAAAGAAATGGCCCAAGCTCGACACAAGTATACCATTCAACAACGGGTATTGCTCATAAAATCATGGTATAAAACTGAATCAACTGCTGATGTTACTATAGAATTTGGACGATTATTTCCTGCAACACCACCTCCTTCTAGAGTAGGTATCTACAAGCTGCGTAAAAAAATTGAGGAAACGGGCGCTGTTTTCGATGCTGCTAGGATTGGACGGCCAAACAGCCCTAAGAAATCTGTACGTAGGGCATCTAATGAACTTGAAATTTTCAGAGGATCTCTGCAAAGAATAATGAAATAGTTGAAGCTGAAGCCGTATATTCCAAGACTGGTCCACCACCTAAATGAAGATGATCCCGACAGGGGCGTGGAATTTTGCGAGATTTTTTAAAATCAGTTTCTAAATGAGGAACAGTTTTTAGATACGATACTTTGGACAAATGAGGCGTAGTTTAAAACCAATGGACATGTTAACCGACACAACAGCGTATATTGGTCAGACACTAATCCAAATTTGACTATAAGTAAAGAACTTAACGTCCCTGGTGTTATGGTTTGGGGCGGTATATGGAGTCAGGGGCTAATTGGTCCTTGATTTTTTGAGAATACAGTAACAGGGGACTCATACTTAACATTGATACAACAGCATGTTATTCCAATTATAAAAAACAATCATCTCTTTTATGATATGATTTGACAACAAGATGGAGCTCTCCCTCACTTCCAAAATTGAGTCAGACAATTCCTGGACGAAACTTTTCCGAAAAGATGGACTGGGCGCAGAAAGCCGACCGATTGGCCTGATTGTAGATCACCTGACCTCACGCCGATAGACTTTTCCGTCTGGGGAATTATTAAAAATGAAGTTTATAAACAAAACCCACGAGATCTCGAAGCCTTGAAAACTCAAATTATATACGCATTTCAATCTTTTACTCCTGAATTGTGCACAGCAATTTGTTCTTTTATACCTCATCGTTATGAAAGGTGCATAGAAGCTGGTGGACACCAATTCAAACATTTGGAGTAGAATTATGTTACTCATAAGTTACTCATATATTACTCATAAGTTATCTATCATTATTATGTATTATGAAAATTTTGATAATCATTTTTTATTCAATATTAATAAATATTAGAATTTGGGTTAACTGACTTTTGGGCCATCGAACTCTGAAATAATTTGTCTTTCACGTGCTTATTATATTCGGTTTATCACTTTATAGCTTCAAATATTATATTTCAAATATTGATTATAAAGCTAGAAATAATATCTTCAAAATATAACTCATTTATGTGGATTGTCATTTTCGAAAGAATTTCCTATTAGTCCCCCTGAAGTTTAAAAACTACCCCCACTTAATTTTTCTTGGAGCACCTCTAATTATCACTATGTATAACTTCAAAGAATTAGTAAGGTAAAACTATTGTCATTCAATTTATATAACACCCTGAAATAGAATTTTTCATTTTAATATCATAAAGTGTGCGCTGAATTTAGTTTATATATGGTTTATTAATCCAGCAATTGCATAGTTCATTTTAAGCATATACATTGTATTTACAGAACGAGTAAAATAATCTTAATTTAAGTAATTATTTCAAATTTTAAATGATTACAAAAAAGTTATATATTATAATATAAAAATACAAATCAAATTACATATATATAATACAATATGATAAACATGATAAAAATATATAAATAATAAAGAATTAATCTTTAATAAAAAAAATTTAATAATAAAGAAAAAAGAAATAGCAAAAAATAATTAAGTACACAAATGGAAAGACGCAAATATTTTACGTTTTGTCAGTACTGCTTTCTTCTTAGTACCAGTCAGACGCACATATGTATATTTATATTGTATATGTAACTACTCTATACATAAATCAAAATAGATATGTATATTGTCACAAGGGTTTGAAATCAACCTATACGTATTTTTAAAAATTAGTTTATATTGCATGTCAATTATTATAAATGATATACATTTGTCAGTAATTTAAGTTATATTTATTTATCATGTATAATACATATTTTATAATTGATAAACTATATATTAATGTATAGATATATTTTGATAGACATAGTAATCGACAGGTAAATCCATCTGCAGACCGGTTTACGTGTCGATTACTGTGTCTATCAATCAAAATTCATCAATACAATATCGTAGTGCTGTACCTCAGCGATGCACCTCCGTTTATTATAGTCTTTTCACTCATATTATTATGTTAATGCTTGTTGACACATATTTAAACAACGCTAACACCCACTTTCTCATATTATTATTTTAGCCTCTTATGAAGATATGAGTCAACCGGGTTTACTCAGGGCAATTGCAAAACTTGAAAAGGTGATAAGAATTGCAGTTAAAATATCTCCGCAACTTTAACTCAGTATCTCCACAACTTTAACTCAGTATCTCCGCAACTTTAACTCCGTATCTCCGCAACTTTAACTCCGTATCTCCGCAACTTTAACTCCGTATCTCAGCAACTTTAACTCCGTATCTCAGCAACTTTAACTCAGTATATCCGCAACTTTAACTCCGTGTCTACGCAACTTTAACTCAGTATCTCCGTAATGTAACATTTATCTCAAGAAAGCAATTACTTGATTGTTCGTTTAAAAATGTATCGATTTATAATCAAGCAGATTTGACGATACCGAGAAGATTCTTCGAATGAAATGTTTTAATTTTATAACTTTATTGTGAACTCCTCAAAATTAACTGTCTCTACATGGGATCCACATTGTAATTTTTAATATTTAAAAATTGTTAAATCTGATAAATCATCTATGATGTGACCTAAAGCTTTAAAACACTTTATTTATTTATTTATTTATTTATTTGTGAAATATATATCTAAAGTGGAATTAAAACATGAAGGGAAATGTTATTTATTATTAGCTGTTATTTAAGCGCCTATTCGTAAAAGAAAGAAAATAATGTTTAATTAATTTTTTTTAATTGTTAAAAATGGATGAAAATCAATAAAATATTAAAATTAATAAATTGTCATAAAAGTGTAGATCTCTATTTATTGTTACTATTTTAGTGCAATACTAAATAATTGTTTATATTTTAGAATTTTGATTTTATGGTTGTTTTGCAAATTTTACTTAGTTATCATATTACTCAATAGAATTAGTAAATCAAATTTAAAATTCATTTACAAAAATACTTTTCATATTTTAAGAATCCTTTAAAATAGTCTAATAAGCTGAGGAAAATATGTAATATACCATTCGAAAAAATTTGTCAGTATTGTGTTGCATCTTTATTTGTATTGTGAAATAATGTTAACTGATACTTTTGTTGTATTCTTGTATGTTGTGCCTTTTATTTCTTGAATTCAACCAGTATTTTCTCAATTAGTTACAATTAGTCTTTTGTACATTTTGAATACTATATTTTAGGAATTGGAAGAATTAAGACCACCACCCTCTGATAAGCAAACTGAAGGAAGGGAAAAGACACATCCAGATATTGTTGACACTCAAAGTAGGTCCTGAATGTTTTGCGATGTCACGTATTTTTAATATATTGTTCATTAGTTAGGCATATTATATTGTAGACTTCACAATGTAATCACATTTCTCATTGTGCTTTTAAATTGACAGTATTATTTTTGTATACATTTTTATTTGAGTTGTATTCTTTTCTATTGATTTCATAATTATTTTTAAATGTACTTATTATACATGTGGAGATTAATGTGACTTGTTTTACACATGCATATTATTATTATATATATAGGCTTGGCGTTGCAAGAGTGAATTGGGAATTGGAAATTGGATTGCTAAAATATCCCTACCTACCCCCCTCTTTGTTTTAGTCTCATGCTTTTTCTCCTTGTAAACATCTTTTACTGATTGCTCCGTATAACTTTCCTAGTCATTTATTGCATTACATGTCTTAAATAGTATGTGTAAGTATTGTTTGTCTCTTCTAATTTAATTACCAGGGGTGTGTCCAGGTTTTTGAGTTAGGGGGGCGTGAAAAAAAGGCCCCCCCCCCGTCTCCAACTTATATATTTGAGAAAAAGGCGTGTGTCAAAGTTTTAAATTTGGTGCTTGGCTGTTTTATCTATAGCTAGATTGTAATAATCTACCTATAGATGAAACAGTAAATATAATACATGAATTGAAAAATATGTATTAACAATATTTTTTGCAATATGTTCTACGATATTAAGTAATTTCAATACTCCATTTAAATATCTGTAAATTGTTTCTTTTTGATAATATAAGTACAATGGTACATTTTTGACACCAATCTTTATCAGAAATTTAAATAGCCTCTTTATTCTAAAAAAACATATTATTGTGAACAGATAAAGTTCAAATTGATGGATTAAGTCTTCGGGATCGTCTTGATGTCCTCGACAAACGTGAGACCCAGCTTATAACGGAGATCAAGACCCGCGATACAACTATACAACGACTGCAAGATGATCGAACACACTTCAAAGCCAAATTGGATGAAAAATCGTAGGTTTTAGTTTTTTTTAATATTTCTCCACATTTAAATGTGAAAATTGTAAATATTTTAATGAATTCATTTTAATATGCGCAATATCTGTGAACATTTTAATGATTTGAAAGGTCTATTCTAGCTTATTATATAACCACCTATTTGATATAAATTGTTTCCGTTCTGTTTATTGTATCTTCTTATTATTAACTTCTCACATGTCACCAAATTATCTGTAACATTAATCTCTTTTATAGTATAAAATGGAACCTATTTATTAGTACATTTTTCTTTTTACTGTGAACAAAATGCCACTTTTATTTTAATAAAAATACGTTTGTGAATCCCATTTTGTGTGTCATCTTTTATTTTAGAAATATATTCAAAATTATGTTATTCTTTTTATTGTAAAAGCATACTATTTTAGAACATCTAATAATTATATATATAGCGAACACGTTTTAAATACTCTATTTTTTACCTTCTGCTGATGGAATAAGACGGTTATATTGTTTTTATATCAATTAATAAAATATGCTTCTTTATTTGAATTATAGTAAACAAGTGGACGAATTGGTTGAAAAATTTAAACATGCTGGACTTGAAGTGAAACTGGCACGAGGGTAGGATTATTCTATTACTCAATACTACTTTTATTCCATTTTCCGGAAGTAGTACATTATAACATAACAACTGATAAAAAAATGTAAAGTTAATTTTATTATTTAATTTTGAATATCCTCAACATATTCAATCAATTAAAATTGTTTATTATTATCTGTACTATTTAAATAGATGATGAATTAATCCATTTTACATAGTTTTATTTACGTTATAAAAGTATTAATCATATTGGACGAAATAGTATTTATGAACAATATATTATTTCTAAAACATCCAATTGTATATTTACTGTTAATATATAATTAAAACAGAATTTTTCAAGAATTAGCAATAATTTATGATGTCTTATTTTATTGCACGAAATATATATTGGTTTAGCTTTATATCTGACGCTTTGGTCCTTTTATGTCCTTCAGACAACTTGTGACTTAGTATTATGTTAAAACTGTCCCATTTTATTTAATATAATATATAATTTAAATATATATAACTAATTGCTTCTGCTATTCTATACTATTGCATATGCCACATAATCTGTTAATAAAGGTTTTTCATTGTTCAACGAAAGGTTCAACCCTTTTGAAAAACCTTGTCTCTGAGAAACCCTTTTTAACAAACCGACAAAAAGGGTTTTTCATGAAAAATCATTCTATAGGGTTTCTCAAAAGTGTTTTTACCTTAAAAATAAAAAAAATAAATTTTTTTTTAACAACTAAAAGTTTATTAATAACATGTGTGCACAAATTCAAAAAGAGATATATATATATATCAAATTTAATATCAAACAAAAAATATGTTATTACATAATATAATGTAAAATAAATATACGTCATATATATTTATTCATTACTATGTGTACAATTAGTAAATCATTACATAAAATTAATCATCTAAATAATTTATGTTAATTAAAAAAGATTATAATCGAAATTAAGTATTGTTTACTTGTTCCTATATCAGGATAATGTTAATTGACACAATGGTCAACGTATTTTCCTCCCCTTTTCAAAACTCTATTAGTGCTATTCGACGGCCGTCATCCACGGAGTCCAATACATCCTCAATTCAGCGCAAAAAGATTGATGATTTCCAGAAGCGTCGTGCTGCCAGAATCATCCAGAGAGGCTGGCGCAGAAATAAATCTGATGATGAGGACAGTGAGGAGGTTAGTCAGAAACAAGCGAAATTTTTTATAGTGATAAAATCCATATGATTATATGCTGAACTATTTCTCTAAATTTATCTTGGCTAGCAATATTAATTTGCAATAAGGAAAAGAAATTCAAGTATTAATTCAAATTGGACGAGACACTTATTATGGTGACAAAAAATTATGTCAATTGAACAATCTCCTCTTTTCATGGAGCTATTTAAATTAAATTAGAGACATTGAAAATGAAGTTTACTAAAAGTATGCATTCCGTACGTATTTATGTTACATTTATGACACATAATAGATTACTTAAGCATCGCTCAGTAGACCTAGAAGGTAGCACAACAATGTCGTAATATATACAGGGCCCTATTCTATATTGAAGAGAATGAAATACCTGAAGAGAGCCTCTTTTGAATCGAAATGGAGAGTCTCTATAAGGAGGTGGCATAGTTAGAGCATTGGGCGAACGTTCCCATTTGTATCGTTAATAATATTTGGTTAAATGTAAAAACATAATAAAATAAAATAAAAACATAATAAAAATATGGTTTTCCCTTTGCAACATAAAAAGTACGATGCTTCAGTGTAAAGAATTGAATTCAACATTCTCAGGCTTCACAATGTTCTTTATAATCATGTTATAGAATGTATAAAACATGTAACAAATATATACAAATAGTTACACTGAAATGAACAACACTGAAATGAGTTCATTAGGTAATGAGATTAATATTCCGATAAAATATATAATAATAATAAAGTATTATACGGATAAAATGGATATCTTGATGGCTTCTTTGAATCTCTCGTGTGCTTTTTGTATTAATATTTTTATTCCTTAATTCGAATCACAATTTTTATAATTCATTTACCATAACATACCTCTGACAGGATCCTACGGAACTGATCCAAGCGGCCATGCGTGGCTATAACAACCGCGAACAGCGCCTGCATCGCAACCCGCGTACAAACCCCTATCGTCCCGGCTCGGTCTCCAGTCTGCAAACTGGAGTAAGTCTCATTCGCGATTATAGTTGTAAAATAACAATATAAAGTCGTGAATTTCCACTAGATTAATCAATGAGTGGACATAATATTTGTCTACCGATGGATGTTTCTATAGATTTGGATTTGACAATATACATACAATTTATACTCAACGACCAACTATAATGAATTAAATAGAGTTAGTAAACGAGTGCGGTCTGTATTTTGTACACCTCATTTTTTAAAAATAATTGTAATTATTATATTTTTGCTATTATATTTGTCATGTAGGGACATATTAAACAATGATGTACATTGTGTATGTAAAATCTTTTAACCAAATTGAAATCCAATTCAAAATTCTTCGATTCTCCTATAACTTAATTGTTTTTTATAACTTAATTAATTAGGTTCTATACTATGGGAATAGTAATAATGTGGGCACATAAACCGGTAAACTACCGCTAAGGATCCAAAGTCTCTCACAATTGTTTAATAACTTTTTTCGTTTTCTTTATTCATATAATTATCATTTGTTACACGTGTTCTTCTTTATGATATGGCCTGTCCTCAGTTTTAATTATACTTTTTTAGATTTGACAAGCTTTCTTTTAAATTCACTGGTTTGACTTTCCTTGTTATCACTCCAAGGCCTGTTTTACATGGAGTCCAAATTGTGCTTGGATTGTAAACCTTTTTTAAATTAATATTTGTGGTTTGATGACAACACATTCCATTTGTTTGACCTTTCTTGAGTTTAATCATGAATGTTGTTTTTTTTCCTTTAAAACCATCTTGATGTTATAATAAAGTTTTGTTTCATATTTGATAGTTTTCTTTGATAAGTTGTGGTCCTTTTTTATTTTATCCGCAATTTGATTTGTTTTGTGTTGGTGTGTTTAGGAATAGAATAGAATGTGATCATTTACGATTAATCTATGTGTATCATGCAGAGAAGCGGTAATCGGACCTCACTCCGGTCATCTCAGCATTACTTCCACAGCGACCAGTCTGACTCCGATGACAACATCTCCCTAACAACGCCCAGGGTTCCGCGTGGCAGCACCGCCTCCATGCGCCCCCCGTCCTCCCAATATCCCCGGGCGTCACACAGCGAGGTGCTGCCGATGCGAGGTGCCGCCAGGCCCGACTCGGCGCAGCAGAGGAAGTCTTACACAACGACCAATGTCTTCGCGAGGAAATTTGCCGATGGTGGTAAATATTGAGCGCGGTTAAACAGATTGTCATTATACAATATATATAGGGTCGTTAGTAAGATTTCGAATTGTTTGTCTGCCTGTATATAGTGCAAAATGTTACATTACAGTCCTGTATATTATTGACTAACAGTACATAATGGACTGCAAATAATAAAAAAAATAAAAGAAAATAATGTGCAAATATTGGCTTAATAAATTACTTAACATGAAACGAAATAATTCCTAAGAGTGGGTAACTTAGGTAACACTAATTTATTTACAATTTCGTAAAACAATTTGAAAATAACAAAAAAAATTGTTGTCTAAATAATTTTCACATATGAATATGGTAATTTGAAAACAAAACTGATTTGTGAAATAACACTCTAAGCGACGGTGTTATTCTGCATTTTGCATGCGTATTAAGGATATAATAGTATAAAATAAATAGACTATAAAATAAATGTAAAACTTTTTTTAATTTAGTTACATTTTCCGTACAATCTCAATTTTGTCCTTAATGTCAATAAATCAATGTCTCCCGTTGACTCTAAATATTGCATTCATATTGTACAGTATGTAACAGTGCATACATTTTATCGATATATTTGGATAAAATTAATAAAAGTATTCGCATCTCAAGTTTTCACCGTAATATTATTAATTATAAATGATTTTCCAGTAAAAATTTATATTCAATCAAAGTTCACAATTTAAAATATACAAAAGTTGTAGTAACCGCTTTTAGATTTATACCAAAATATCTCACTTTTTATTAATCGAAGATGTATCCATCCATTCTTTTTGTCAATTTTTTTAATTCGATCAACTGATTAATTGAACCGATTGAATCGGTTAAAGATATATTTATCTGAATTATTTCATTCTATATCTTGGATTTACGATAAAGACACTTTGCAGAATAGTGAGTTGTTACTTTGATGTTATTAATGTAGGGTGGTACAAGGCTCTCCCCACTTTAGACTCATATAGAAGTCCTTGAAGTCTAGAAGACTACTACATGTTTTTTATGCTAATATTTATTATGAATTATTTTATTCTTGCATAATTTTATTTTTGTGGTATCGAATTTCTAAACCAACGCAATGCAGAGTTCATCTTATGCAGTATATCTATTCAAATTTATCAATATAAATGTACTATTGATAATAATTATCATTACTATTATGGTTATATATATATACGTAGTTTAATCTCCAATACTTCTAACCATATTTTGTACAGAGGAGGACGACTTTGAGTTTGACAGGTGTTCATCAAATGCATGTAAGTCAAGTCAACTATAGTCATTATTTGTTATATATTTGTTAGTTTGTTTGATAAACAATAATATATGGTAATAATAATATTTAGAGATAATATTAAAATCTAATTAATTGACACAAACCTATTCCACAAGTTCTGCGTGTAAATAATATTATACTTTTTATATATGTAGTATCCCTGTATTATCTATTTTTGAAACAAAAATATTATAATTCCGATATTAATTATTGAGTTTCTATCATTATTAATATAAGCCCTATATATAATTTAGATGTATCGATTTTGTATCTCTGGCTCGTATCGTCTAAAATCCTCATCTCTCAGTTATCGTTAGATTTATTGAATTATTTTTGTTGCTTTTAATACTATTTAGAATAATGTCATTGTGGCCTATATAATATAACAACCTGTATATTAATTTTAATTAATTGCCTTTGTTTTAAAATATAAATATCAACTTAAAAGTGATCAATTGTTTTCTAATACAAGTACAAGTTATATTTTGTTGTTAATATGATTAAAAAAAATTGTTTTTGCATTGTTGTAATATTTATTACTAATTATTTCTGTTTCTTGGTTTCATAAAACTATAAGTTTTCATGTAACCACCGTATTACAAATAAAGCTTACTATATATTCGATTGTGTATCTTATTGTTGTGGCTGAGAAAATTGACACCATCGACGAGGAGTATTTTCACGTAATTTAGAGAGGATAGACGATTTGTAGCGTATAATTTCTTTTTAAATAGCATTTTTCAAACTAATCACTGTGAAGTTATGTTTTATATTGTTGTATTAATATATTAAAACAAAATTACGTCTTCAAAACAAAATACAATAATAAAAAATTGAAATATTCACAAACTAATATTAAAAATGATATCGAAATTAATATCAACCTATTTGTTTATATATAATATTAAAATCATTTGAAACTATAAATCAAATAGTACTAAAGTAGCAGGGAAGGCGCGCCTTGACTCCACCCCCCCCCCCCCCCCGTGACCTTGACCGATTATTTTTTTTTTGATGACTCACCCCCACCCCCCGTGACCTTGACCGATTTAAATTATTTTGAATTTTCGCGCCAAAAAATTTCGAACATTTTTCAGCCAATCAGAATCGAGTATTTGATTTTTGGTTGCTATGGCTTCCTATTGGCCGATTTAAAC
>JAUZND010002262.1:0-12969 GCA_034780555.1 Coelogynopora nodosa
ATTTGGGTTCTCTATGGTTTGTTTTACCAGAATCACCAATAAAACATTGTATGTACGCCAAAACACACTTACAACCCTCTGCCACCCGACTAATTATACAGAAAAATGGTACTGTTGGCCTATATTTAAAATTTGGAAAAAATTGAAAATATTGATTTCAATTCGCCGGATTTTAAATACTGAGGGAATGAATATTTCTGTGAATATAAGGGAAATCGATAAAAATAGTTTTATGTAAACAAAATATGTTGGAAGGGAGGCAACACATATTCATCGGAAAATAGTTTTTTTTTACAAAAATGTCAACGGATTTTGAATTAAAGCCACATATCATTAGATTTTTATGTGAATATGAAAAATATAAATTAATGTTTTTTTCTTTTGCTTATATAGGCCTATATATGCGTACATATTTCCTGAATCTGTTGAATTAATTCAATCTGGAAAATATGTTAACGTAATTAACTATTCTTTTTAAGATTTTTCAGCTGAAAATGTGAGAAATTTTTGAAATTTGAAGACAACTCAAGCTTTCGAAATACAGTGGGACCTTGTAGAAACTATGAACATGTCTAAATTTCTCTCAGTAAACTTAATTCTTTTGTTTACGTATTTATCTAGCTTTTCTAAATTTAGAGTATTGCTTGATCTTTTCTAAAAATGAACTGCTTTGAAGTAAATTAAAAAATTCTGTTTACCAATTCAGATGGCAAATAAGGATAAATTCCTAATTTTAAAATATTAAACGAAAGCATTTATAAACTGTTTATCTTACCATCAACTAAGTCATCCTTGTTCCACAAAGAACGAAGCTTGCAAATACTGCTTTCTGCGTCATTATCGTAATCCTATGAGAAAGAAATAGTTTTTTTCATTATATTCTATATATATTGTTAAATAACGAATAGGTCCCAGCATTAATTAAAAAATAATTCAAACAAAAAAGAAAAACTAAATTGATACAAAGACATAACGAAACATGCACAAAACAAAACAAATTGTGGAAATAATGAGGATAAATGTCGCGCATGGTATGGTCTGTTGATGAATCTTAAACAAGGACGAAACAACGCTGTCCACTAAATATGCTTCAGTAGTGTATTTGATTTTTGTTTACTCTATTTTGTGAATTTTCTATTTTTAATGTTAAATGAGTAAATATAGTTTTCTTCGTATAAGTTATTTGCCATTTAAAGCGTTTTCGCAAGACAAATTTCAATTTTAACAGGACAGATAAACTAATAAAAAGCTAATAAGAGAAGGATCAGACATGAAACTCTTGTATCATATTACTAAAAAGAGGAGAATTAATGTATGTCATTTAGAAAAGTATTGTCATTACAATTGTTTAGCAAGGGTGTATCCAAAATCCATTTTTGGAAATTGTTATTTTGACTTCCCAGTAAATTATATGGCAAATGAAAAATAAAATAATTTAATTATGTCAAAAACAGTAAAAATAATACAATACATAAAACATAACACAGATAACTTAAGCAATGATTAAAATATCATTTAAACTTTGAGTTAACTTGGGTTAATTTAAGTTAATTTTTTTCTATTCTAATAAAAATAATTCAACAAACTAAACAACAAAATACATTTCCAACCACATTATATTGTATAGCTAACACATAGCAGTCAAGTCTATAAATCAATAAGTTAGTGCGCTCAAAATATTGGTAAGATTCTCAATTTTTTTTAAATGGCGAGGTTCACAAAGGAAACCATGTAAATAATAGAAGAAATTATTATTCACAAGGCCAAGTGATAAAAGTATAAGAGCATAGAATAAACTGTCACTTAAATGTCAAAAGGGTCAAAAGGATCAAAAGATCATACAACGAACCAGAAAGTATCTAGATAATATCAAAACCGATGAGGCAGTAATACTGACAATTGCAGTGGTAGCATCAATGAATATACTATCAAGGAAAAATTGAAATGTCGAAAATAAAAATAGCATTAAAGGATTTCTATCTGAGAAGGTACATGGAGCATTTCAACACTGAGAAACTTACAATTCAAGAGGATCAAAACACCTCGAAACACATACATCTTAAGTGCAGTCCAGGTTTGGAAATAAATGGTCACCCGATCGCCAGTGAAGACTAGATTGGTGGATGACCAAATCCAACCAGATATACGAGCGTTAATTATTACTTTTACATACACCTAGTTCGTAAAGCATTATACAAACTAAATTCCCGACTTTTCCTGATTTTTGGTAGATTTTCCTTCAATATTTTAAAGCGTAATTATATAAGTGTACTTATTGAAATTTATAAATATTTTGAGCATTCACGTTGCTTCATAAACAAGAAGACGTTATTGTATAAAGAACAAATTAGATTATAAACAAGAGTTAACCGATTATAAAGAACATACATAATATACAAGCATAAGGTCGTCATTCTGTTATACATCGTTAACAAAATTACTAAACCGTTTCCTTCTCTTATATGAAATAGTCCCATAAAATACTTAAGAATACCATATAAAAGCCCCTACTATTTTAGAGAAAGGAATAGAATTCCTAGCATTTTCAGGAATTAATTATTTATGTAAAAATTTCCGACTTTGTGCGAACTATGCATACTGTGACTAAATAGTACATATATTTCAGGCTTATTTTATTGGATGAGAAGCAAAAACTTTTTTTCTAATAGTTTTGCTTCTTTAAAACTTTTGACATAACTCTCCCAACATATAAATTTGTTGTCTAAAACATAACCAAGAATGCAACCGATCGCGTTAATACTTCAGCTCTGTGAACCCTGATGAAACGATGTACCACGTTCTCGTGATCGGACATAGTTGACATTGGCGTCTCCTTATAGTAGGTAGCACAACCGCATGATAAATAGAATAATTAATTAACTAACTAAAGATTAAATCTGGTCAGCCATCAAATGTCTGCCAGTTTTGAGATTCGAGAATGAAAAATATTTTTAGCGGTGGCTTCATTCATTCAATATAATAGTTTAATAAATTTTAAAAGAGATCTTTTGAACCATGCATTTTACAGAACAGTTTCACTGTGTAAACTGATAGGAGCACACTCATTATTTCGTAAAGGGTCGTCTGATGAGATAGGGATTGTATGACTAAAAACCCTGTCGCGTATTTAAGCGCCCCTATTAGATTGCGAATGCCCCAATATTTAACGTTAAAAAATAGCATAATTTAGGGATACTCTTCAGATTAAAACGGACATTATTAAGAATAGTTTAATTATATGTTAATTCTGAATAATCAGACTGATAAGGCCTTTATTACAAGTTTATTTAATTAGCGAAAGAGCAGTCACTTTATCTTAACTGTAAGTGGAACATTTTGATAATAATTTTATGTTTTATAAGGAAAACCCTTAATTAAACAGTATATCATATCAGAAAAAGAGCAATCAAGAGAAGCCAATATATAAGACGAGTCCAGATGCTTTGCAAAGGGGTGGGTCCCCTGAGTGATACTAACCATACTCTTTCATTATCTTCATACAGTTCAAGTTTCTTAAATTGACCATATCGTCGAGCTATAAACAGTGTATAAGAAATTGACCAAGCGAGCTTAAACAAGATAGCGATGTTGAAATTATAAGCGAAGGTAATTGAGTAACGAATAAACATTAATTGGTGGGAGAATTCAGAAAAGTATGATACAATCAGAAAAAGCACATTTTCAAAGTCATGAAATTATAAATTTTATTTAACACGACTTGCTCTTAATATTTCGACAATGAGTAAATACGATATATATATATATTTAATTTTAAAAGTCAAAAATGTTGCATATAAAGATAATGTAGAAAGACATAAAAAAAGTATATCTCAAAATAAAAGCTTCCGTTGCTTTATATGTATTGAAATATTTTCAAAGCATCTCAAAAAATATCCTAACTTAAAAGTATTATACATAACACAAAATTGGGTACATAGTCATTAATGCTTTAAATACAAAAAATAGAATAATTAATTATCGTTGGATTTAAAATTTTATCAGTAAGTATCTATATATGAGTTAAGTATCAATCAAATGAATATTATGAAAGTCACTCATATTTAAATGCAATATTATACAATATTGATGCATATAGTGGAATTCATTTCAAAGATACGTCAAATATTTTACAACAAGTTTGCCTAGATAAGGATTCATCATGAACTTCTTTTCGTGTTATAGCCTACAAGATAAATATTAACAAAACATATAAGAAGAGTAGGCTACTTTATACTTAGTCTGTAGGTAGCTTTTCACTTTATAGTTGAACAGCATTTTCCTCTGAATATTTCTAATCCATAAAATAAGGAATTCATATTAAAGATAATTAAATGTTGTCTTATTTTTGTCACTATTTAGACAATAGAACAGAAAATATTTTTTTAAAGTTTAAAACTAAACATCGCCGCTGAATAACGCATGGAATATATTATTTCGTGTAAATAAATATTGATAAAATAAGGAATTCATATTAAAAATAATTAAATGTTGTCTTATTTATGTCACTATTTAGACAATATAACAGGAAACAATTTTTTTTAAAGTTTAAAACTAAACATCGCCGTTGAATAACGCCTAAAATATATTATTTCGCGTAAAAAATATAACGTTAAATAATGTATAATATTAGAATAAAATATAAAATTTTATATTTCAAAATAGTAAGTATGAATTCTAAAGGAAAAATTCTACCTGAAAATGATATTTCATGAAAATGTACTCTTTACACAGGAAATAGAATGTAATGAAATGTCAGGAAATATAAATATGATGCAACACAACCCATCTCCTCGCAACAGATTAAAGATAATCGCAATATAAATGTCAAGTAAACGTAAAAGTAAATTCTCAATAAGGAGGTTAGTTCCCTTAAAATGTGTTGTGAATTCAAAGCTCGCACAAGACAAGTTCAACATCTTCTCACATTCCACGAACTTTTATAAATAGGAATGATTTTAGAACATAAATTGAGAGTAGCAATATTACGTGTTATAACACGCCATAGTTTGAAGGTATTTTTAAGTTTTGGAGAAAAAAACTTGACTCAAGTTACTCGCGTTTATACATATTTCGCACGAAACTAATATCGCAAACAATTACAAAAAGCATTTAAGGAATCATTAAAATCGTAGTAAATAAATATTGATTCTATTAGTCATTTGTTATAATAAAATCGATACAAAACAATTTTAAAACAAAAGTGTAATAAATTTTATTATATATAGTATACATTTCACCTTATCATTAAGTGTGTCTACCCAGTACGCTGGCATATCGAATATATACATTAAAATAAGGGTTTAGCATCATGGAAAATAACAAGAAAATTATTGATTACATATAAAATTCAATAATCAATAAAGATATTCTTAAGGTGCAAATTACAAAACAATAAGGAAAATTATGAATAGTAAATCATCAAAAATTAATTTTCGAACTGCACAAAATGATATGCACAAACGATATACACAAAAATACTTTTAAAACATGTCGATATCGTTCAAACAAATATAATTAAATCATTTTAATATTATTATCGTTAAATCGATATCGTACAATGTTTATGACAGTCTAAATTGTAATGTTATGAGTCAATATTGTATTGTTATGACAGTCTAAATTGTATTGTTATGACAGTCTAAATTGTATTGTTATGACAATCTACCTTGTACTATATGGTGTAAGTGCAGATAAGAACGAAAACGTTCAGACAAAATGAAAAACTGTAAAACATATAATATAACTTTTACGAACAGTGACAACTTTTACAACAATAATGTCAGATGAGGTTTTACGAATTTTTATTATAAATATTGAAGTGGATTAAATTGAATACAATAACCTTCTCAAATACGTTAAAAATGTATATTATAACAATATTATTGATATTATTTTAATGTAAATACTAATAAATGATTAATTATACTATATTTTTTTTATTTCAAGAACAGCTATTTTGAAAATACTACTATAACAAGGGAAAAATGTTATTATATTAAATATAAATTTTGTAAGCAAAAAGTGCGAGTATCGAAGCCGGTAGTTTGAATTAAAGGAGGTGTGTTTACTCTCAAGTTTTAATGAGTAATAAAGGTACATTTCTAATTACATGAAATTTAGTTATGTGTGTTATTGAACATATATTATGTAATATAGGCGTATATAAAATGATTCGCGGTTCATAAATCTGAAGAACAAACATTGCTTTTCAATTAGAAAACCTTTTATTAGACAGTTTGTCATATCCAACATAGCTGGAAAAAATAATTCAATATATTAAATGATAGAACAATAAAAAAAATAATGCATCTGTATTTCTTTTGGTATATATATATATATTATAATATAGATATGTCGGTTTAAGGTCACTTTTTATGCATAATATATATTTTATCTATAACCACCTTGCTTGAGAACTCCTTCTGAAGTTCTTGAATCCTCCTTCTTGAGTTCTAGCCTAAATAAAATATTGACTAAAAATAAATATAAAGAAAGACTACATATTTTCTAAAAATATTATTTTAATATTAATTAATCTTTTATTTTAATTATTTAAAAGATTGACTATAACGTAAAAAAATTAAGCAACATTATTAGAAATTAATATAAGTATATGAATGTCAATACAAATAACAATATGACTGTGTATTCTATAAGAAAATGTGTTACGGAAATGAGAGTAAATTGCATATTCATATCTTAATATGCATACATTCCTATATCTTTTACGTAAAGCTTGTTCTTCGTCATGAAGAAATAATGTATGTTAATAAACAAATAGCGATATTGAAGTTATATAAAAAAACAATCATAGGGAGGAAATTCTTATTTCGAATCCGTAAAATTAACAACTATATTAAACTGAAAAAATATGCTGGAAAAATTAAGTAATTAAAATAATTTCAGATGAATTTGAAGGTTTTTTTTATAATTCCATCCTAAACATATTATGATACTGCTTATAATACTATCCTCATTTCAGTTTAAAAAAAATTATTACGCTCCAAGCTTAAACAACTTAATATCATATGGTTATAAATATATTATAATTATTAAAGACTAAGGTTAATTTATT
This sequence comes from Coelogynopora nodosa, assembly GCA_034780555.1. Classification (NCBI taxonomy): domain Eukaryota; kingdom Metazoa; phylum Platyhelminthes; order Proseriata; family Coelogynoporidae; genus Coelogynopora; species Coelogynopora nodosa. The sequence continues at coordinate 7,076 of JAUZND010002262.1, forward strand.
ATTGTGTAATAAATATTACACGAAAATGTTAAGCATCATTTATGCATCAAATTACATATTTTAAATATTAATTTGCGTCTATAATTTTGCAGTAAATATGCCGCTAGTACTATTGATAAACATCCACCATGATTGACACTTTGTCGGAACAATCTAACCCAGAACTGTATAACAATATTGAATCAACAAACGATAAATGAAAACGAGATAAACGACCAAACAATGTGGTATATGTATTATAAAATAAGTAACCAACGATCACATTTTTTAAATATGAGATTGTGGGGCCGATATATTATATCAAATATTTACTTGAAGGCAAGGAAATCTGTTTATAACATGCCACCGATAGCTGGGGCATCACACGTTACCGTTATCATATTTGGCGAAATAGCAACATTAACAAATCATTTTAGGTACCATAAGCAGAATATCCGCTCAATCTTGGAATGACAAATCAAGCTCCCTATTTGTTTCAACTTGTAGAAAAAAATCCAGATTTGCCCGTATGAACCATAGACAATTGTACGTAGGCAAGCAGTAGCCACATATATGTTATTAATAAGTTAAATAAAAGGGTCATTTAAGCCCATCACATCACCTACAACACTATCATTTTGAATATTTTTATACCTAAACCTAACGTCACGTTATAAATCCGTGCAGAATGGTATTGCAACTGGCAGAAGGTTAACATTAATGTTGAGTTAAGTTTGTATAATACTGAATTTTAAAAACTGATAACAAAATCGGTATAAAATAAAACTTATTTAGCATGATGAATATTCTTATTAATGAACAATGTGCAGGCATTAAAAATCCCTAGCGAAACAAAGATTAATTTTATTTCTAGTTGAGTGAATAAATACTTTGACAATATAAAAAAATAATAAAAGAATAAATATTATATTACTTTGGAAACATGACTGGAGGGTCATCTTTGATTATGAAGTTATTGCTGGTTGTATACCGTTATTAAGCTGAAAACAAAAAAAATGTGTCTATATTTTTGCATCTTAATGCATGTCAAGTTCATATTACCACTGGCGACAGGCGTGAGCACGAAGTTTAGTGAATGTATAAAATATTATTCCTTTCCTGAATTTCAAATTTATATTGCACGATCACAATATATATGATGCTTACATTATGTAAAAAGTAATTAATAACTAAATATATTTTTGTATATGGTAAATTTTGGTATACCATCCACAATATATTCATAAAAAATTATTATTAAATCATTATAACCAAATCCCTACCTTTGGTAATACACCTCAGTGATATTACATTAAATCATTAATATTATAACTATATTAATAAAAATGTTGCTACGTGACTAGAAATACGCTAAATTAAAATAGTAAATGTTTGTTCAATTTTGTTCTTCAGTCAAGAGAAACAGAAAACATTTATTTGATATTAGAGCATTATTATATTATTTTTAGAACGGTACTTATGAGTAATATGTTTGTGATTATTATAAATTTTATATACAAAATTAGATAGTATACTATTAATACAAAATTATGTAATTATACTTATCTATGTTGTCATATAGAATTATATAAAATCAGATTGTAGTTTTTTAAATTGTATATAAACATATTTCTGAGTTTTAAGATTCAACCAATATAACAAATTATTATTTAATCGATAGTTTAAACCAATTATTTTAATCTATAAACTCATGCTTTTAATGATTATGAATTAATTACTCCTTACTAATTTTTTTCATATAATTTAGTAAAAACAATATTTCACTAGACCTAGTTCACTCACTTACCCTCTCAAAATCCCCCCGGTTGGGCATGTAGCCAAGCAGTGTTTGCTCCTCAGGATTCAGGTCAGCCGGCGGAACCAGCTGAAATAGCGAGGGAGAGAGTGGCGGTAGACCCGCCTCATAGCCCCCGGTGTGGTCCACAACACGATGACCCTGGTAGACCTGGGGCAGGATACGGTCTCCTAGCCGTCCGCCGAGATAGAAGTTGTCATAGTGATGCATGCACTCCTCCGGGGTTCGGCTGATTACCTTAGCTGCCACATCCTCCCTGTCGGTGTAGAAGTAGATTAAATCACCACAAAGCGCATGAGTAACACTGAAATGAACTCGCATTTTATTAAATTATAAATCAATTAGATAGCACATACCGGAAGAAAATATTAATTAAATTAATAGTGACAATACTTTCTCGAGTATATATTTGTCAATTTCTTCGGTTCCTTCAAACAGAATGTGTGTTTTGTAATATTTATCTATTGGTTTTTAAATAGTACATATTATAATGATAATTCCAAATAAAAATATTTATTACAAGTAGAAGGCTGCATTAAAATTTTAAAAATTCGCTTAACATTTACATTAAATAACAAGTCAGTTTTTTAGCAACATTTTTATTCCTCAAAACGGATAATACATAGTATTAGTTAAATTAACAAACTACAAATAAAACTGCTTTAGAGATTATCTTAGTAGATTCAATTAAAACTACAGATGTTTAGCTGTAGTTAAGATGAGATATGCCATCAAAATATTTTGATTTTATAATAAATAATTTTGTAAAAACACCATTGACGAACTCTGAAATTATATCAAAATAACACAATATGAAATAATTTTAAAAAATTAAATAAATAAAAAGGTAGAGTCGATTCGAGCACAGTTATAAATAGATCATGACTCATGACTATAAATAGATCATGACCCCAACCTATTTTCTTAATCAGGAAAAGTATAAATAGAGAGGTCTTCACTATTCAAATTCATTCTGCTTCTTTCCCTTGACACGAACGGTCGTATTTACAATCGTTCTCTCCAGATTTTATTTTGGTTTAAATAGACCAGTTCATGCTACTAAATTCCTGCTTCATACTCTCGAAGGTGCTCGCATTAACGTGTGCTATTATTTTACAATTTTATACAACTAGTTACATCTGTTAGAAAGGTAAATAATACTTGTACCAGTAACGATTCTCTGTTGTAGACTGGTTCAAAAGTGGGCTCTTTGAGATCGATAAATCCGGGTTTGCTTGAGGGTAATGGAATATGAGTCGGTTACCATTTGTCAGCTATTTCAGTCACATAGTAGTGCGCTTCATTAACTGATCTACAAGTCTGATCATTGCACAAATACAGTCCTCCAAGGTTAGTAGAATTTGACGACGAATATGTATATTGAAGGCCTCTTGAGATTTGGGTGCAATTACATATTATAAGCAGTTTCCAGTTGAAAGAGAACCCAGGATTTCTTCCACAATAAGTGCATGTTGAAGTAGTTCATCTAGCGATCAACACTTCCGTTGAATTGAAAACCCTCATCGATTAGTTCGTTACACACGAGAGAAAGTATAGTTGTCCATTCGTTTGAAGACATGACAATAAGCATTGACATCACTAAATTATGTTTATAATAAAATATCCATATAAACTAATTATACCTCAATTTCTTCACAAGTCGGGTTGACCGATCGGTTAAAGCGGTAGACTTAATCTACTGGATCCATTGATCCGCGTGGGTTCAAATCCCACACCAGAAAAATTTTTAGACATACTTAACAAATCGTCAACATTTTAGCTAAAACGTTTTATTATTGGCTAGTTTATTCTATAAAATATGGTTTCAACCGGGTTTATTGTACCAATCCGAACTATTTCCTGCACTTCAATTACAATTATTCAGTGGATTCCGCGTAAATCTTTTTTCATATTGAAAAAGTTGTTATTATGGGACACTGTGCAGAGACAATGTTTCCTACTATTTCTGAATGGATTACTTTGAATTGTAAGTTTTATTGTTATTTCTTAATACACCATATTGTACATAGAGCTATATAACCATATATTAATAAGAAATTAAAACAATCCGAGATTTAGTGGAGCAGCTTTAAGTTCTTTAATATGCACACGATATCTGCATACACAACATATAGCAGCCGTTGACATAATCCCAGATTTGTAAACTTCATAAGTGTGTTTTTCGGCGGAAGAAGTATTATTGCCTGTTTTGAGTAGCACAGATTGCGATGATCTTCAAGATATGTTTCAGATGTGAACGGTTAGAGACAGCGTTCGCAGAATTTGTATGCATGAGCACAATTGGAATTAGCTTTTCTCTTGCGACATCCAAGTAATCGGTTAAGATTTACTATGGGTAGGTAATGAGCTGAATATATAAGAGCCAGTATATATTGATCCCCTTCCCAGGTGTTCCGATGATGATTTACCCGCAGCTTTGAGCACTCTTATTGGATGGCTTTCGTTTTCTTCATCCCACTCAAGCAAATTGAGACATGTACCTGGATTGTGGCGTTCGAAAGTGATAAAATCACGAGCATTAACGGAAGATACAATTCCTGTCCAGTTATACTTGGTTTCGTGAATATTGTACTGGAGATTACGCTTAATTTCATGGGAATGTAGACAGGCGAGAACTGAATACTTAAAGCATTGACCGCCAGTCTTTCTAAAGTTTACAACAGCTTGTTTGCTGGCTAGTCGACTGGGAAGATCAATATCATCTGCTTTACCACGATAATCAGGCGCTGAATGGTACTTGGTTGCTCGCAAGTCGAACTAATTCACTCTTAATATTGTCCAATAACTTCCTCCTTGAACGAAATGCTCCACTTTTGCGAGTAATCCACTGATTGTCTCATACGTACAATCCAAAGTGAGAACAGTAGCATCGAGGTAAAACAAATATTTTTTCAGCTGGATGACTTCACCTCTGACCTCTAAGATTGGGTGCACTTTACACTCATCTCGAGTTGAAGCCAATAGCTGAAATTCTGTAGAATCAATCAACGGAGTAGCAGCATCGAAAAAGTCAATAGGTTGCATACCCTCAACCTCTGGAATAAATCGTATGTATTGCGTCCTCCCGCGTCGGTTGCGTTGTGGAACTCTCCTGCAAATGTAGTTGCACACTTCCTCTGAAATAATTGAAAGTCCATCAGGATAACACGTTCTTCTATGCATTTTCAGCATTTCGATCGAATTAAAATGTGAATTGCATTGTCCGCTTTTAAATGTGTTTTAAATAGATCGTACCTGAAGTGGTTGCCATTTGACGAGATGAGCAAGGGAGTTGACTATCGTTAACAATATTACTTGTGCGGTTTGATGTCTCTAAATTATCCGAAACCTAATCAATAAATATATCTGTCGTCTCGGGCACATCGTCAGTAATAAAGTTACTTGCATCATGCACTATTTCGTCGGATAGATCTATCATATCGCTTGATACTACTGTAGTTGTATCAAGATAGAGACTTGTCCATAGTTGATCTATTAAATGTGGCTCAGGTTCTGCATTGACTTCAGCAGGAATATCAATTACATCGTTTGATGAACTAATGGGGGGTTCCGGAAATATATTTTACCATAATTCTGACTCAGAATCCATCTGATCAGACTGTGGATAGAGGCATGACCACAAACTATCGATCAAATACTTCTCAGGTTCTGCGTTGAGAATCGGATCAATAACATCATTTCATGCAGTAATGATGGGTTCCGCAAAAATACGTGACCAAAATTCCATCTCAGACTCAATCTGATCGGACTGAGATGTGTTAAATTGTAATAGCTCCCGTTCAAACTGAGAAAAAGTATTGTCCTGATAATGAATAGAAGATGGAATGGACAGAATTGGCGGCGATGTTGGTGCTGTTGGAGCGCTTATGATGTTGGTAGCTTTAGCGACATTGGTTGCGTAGTTGAAGTCGGAAGAGTTGATGATGTTGGCAGCGTTGACGACGTTGGAATATTATGCCAACCTGCCCTGTGGTAAAATGTTATCCTCCTGATGAATTCTTCATGGTTCTCAGCAGCTGAGCAGTATTGATTTCCCTGACTTTTCCCTGACTTTTTCACAAGAATCCCTGACTTGATT
>JAUZND010002263.1:0-12967 GCA_034780555.1 Coelogynopora nodosa
TACATACATACATACTTATTGTACCTAGATTTTCATTAAGGTGCTGTTATAAAATAAACCACTTATTATTATTATTAAATTTCCTTCGATCTAGAGTACTATTTGAAAGTTACCTATCTTTACAAAGCAAAAGTAGAGATCATCAACGGAAGATATATTTGCGTATATAATTAATGTTTCACTAATGTTGGAGAGCACTGATATCGGAACCATTAAGTAAAAACAGCTAATTTGTATCTAATAAATGTAATGTATTAAAAAAGACAATATGTAAGTAGGTTGTGAAGTAACAGCTTCTAAATATTAGTTTTTAGTATTTAATTTTTTTTTACAAAAATACAACTTAACAAGTTTAGTCTAATAAAAAAGGTGTAATTTTCATAAATATTTAACATATTGTATGCTTTGAGGTTGTCAATAGAACGCATTATTATTAATAATATTTTCTTCTATTCTGTTTTATATTAAACCAATTATTTAGCTACATATTAAAATATTAATTATTGTTAAATGCTAAATTTTAATATAAGGAATAATATATTCCACTTTTAAACGGACTGTAAATGTAAATATTTATTTATCTCTTTCTATTAAATACATAATGATGTATATATTGTACATAATTATATTGTAGTGCAAAGTTATTCCATTTTCCAATTTTATAAATAACAAAAACAGGATGATTGCAAACTATAGAAACTTTTCACCCAGTTTCCAAAAGTTAGATATTTATTGCTTCAAATTTTGTAACTAACAAAAAAGGTTATAAAAATTACGGATAGCTTATAGCTCGGGGTTAACAATATCCAACTGGACCGATTACTAACTGAATTGACAACACAGAATCATACAAACTACCGAAACAATAGTGATGCAGATAACCGATGGAATAAATATACACTATATAAAGCACCTAAAAAGGGCATTGCTTTCTTACTTTCAACAGTTGGGAGACTTCTATACAAGGCCAATTTCTCCTGATATGTATTGAGGTTGAGAGCACGTTCCATGATAAACATGGTGTGAGAAAAAGCCTCCGACTGAAAGAAATACCATTGAGAAACAACATTACTTTCATGTTCAAGAATTATCCAACACAGAAATAGTATCATTTATATATATGCTCAATTAACCTTGAATATGAGTTCGTCCTTTTTCAAGGTAGCATTGAGAAGATCGAGAGAAGAGACCGAATTTTCGGTGCCAAATATGTCCGAGTCAGCGCTGGATGTGACGGTGTCGTTGACACCAGCTGAGTGAGATAAAATCGGATAATATTATCGATCTATATGCATGGTCATAGAATATATACTATTTCGAAATTCTAACATTTTATAAATACCAAATATTAAAAAAATCAAATATAAAACAAGCATATTCCGCCATTAATTTAAATACTATTTATACGGTCCCAATATTCTATATTAAAAAATAATAAACCATTTATTTGAGTTATTTAAAGATGTCTGAGTGAAGTTCAATAAAAACTTGCAATGTCGTATACATTTATTAGCAGAAAATGTATTAATATATTTTTGTGAAACATTGCATAGTTCTTTTTATTTATTTATAAATAATAAAAATGCAAACTAAGTTGAAATTGTAAGCAATTTAATATTATTTATTATTATCTGTAAATATTAAAAATAATAATTTATATAAATTTAATTTGATTGCATATTTTCCAGACCATTTCGTTTATTTGAAGTTTTGGTTTAGAGTCTATCTAATTCTAATTGTGAAATCTATCTAATTGTGAAATATTACGACTTTAAACTATAATATGTGCAATATTGTAAATAAATTCAAAATTATTTACATTATTACTTATAACCTTTAAGTAGTACAACACTTTAATAATTATAATTCAAACATTATATGCGAATTCAGCAGATTTGTATTTAGCAACATTTTAAGTACACATTTGTAATTTTTTTGATTACAACAAAAGTTAAAAACAGCGTAAAACGTGTTATAAATATAGGTAATTTGTGCAAATTTACTAATATAACGCGCGTGCAATTATTTATTAAAATGATTAGTATTGAAATAATGTAAATATGTACATATTACTTGCGAAAGTATAAATGTTTAGTAGTGATATTATTATAGTGTTCTATACTTCAATGCCACGACCGCTAAGAACACAAGTCGACAATTTTCTTTATCAAGTTTAAAGTGCAAAACGCCATACATAAATAATATCCTGGATTATTATGGAACCTGAATCTTTTTTCAAAAACGTAAGTGACACCTTTTAGAAAAAATACATAGGTAAAACAATTTCTAACATATTACGTTTAGAGTACGACAGTAGGGTAAAACCAAAAAACAAAACAAAAACTCTGCACACACTATTGAGTTAACAGTGTGTGGAGGAACAATACCTCGGTCAGGAGTGCCCTGAGCCTGGCTGCTTGTGTGAGACTTGGCCTGACTGGTCCGACCCTCCGTGTCATCCCCGCCGCCTGTATCGCCCCCCTCCTCCTGAGGGGGTCCTCCACCCGTCTCGTCATCAACACCACCAGACTCGATGGTTTCTGCAGTGGGGAGACCAGGCGGCACATGGTGAATTGGAACAAACTAGAAATATATACGAAATCGGAATAGCTGGCTTATAGGAAGGAATGTTTTGGATAAAATATTCGTTACACGCGCAACTAAAAAGGTGAAAAAAACTGATAACAAACAAAACTTTTGTTTAAAAGATATGACTTGAGTTGATGCTCCTTATATTATAAACTGTAAACTAAAGTAATCAAGCAAATATTTTTAAAACAAATAATTATAAGTTTTAGCTAAACAATTAAAATAACTTTTCCTAATTGATATTATGCTACACTGTTTTACAAAAAAATAGATTGTTAGTTATAGCATCATCGTATCCATTAAAAACAACGGATAGTTATTTTTGGAATTATGGTATCACCATTTATATTAATATGCAGTTAGCAAGGAGTGCAAAATTTAAGTATATATAATATTTGTATAGATCTAAAGCAAGAGGTAATATCTAAAGCATGTTTAACTATATAAGTAACATACTATTAGCAATGTTTGTATATCAAGAAATAATATAGCATCACAAATCAGATATATTAATAGAATTTAGACAAATTTACAATATTTATTATTTTGAATAATTATGTTTATTGTATGCACGGTTTATACAAATATACAGTTGTTAACATATGAGAGAGGTCAGGAGAGGAGAGAGAGAAGATTTATCGGTCTAAATGACATTAAAGCATTTATAATTACATAGAAGAATATGATATTTATATTGTAAGACAATAATAATAATGGTATAAATAATGTATTTGTATAAATACAGATTTTTTCTCTCTTTTCGGTGTTATTTGTCACATTGGTTCATTCATTCACCAAACACAACACTGATTGGTATAAATGTAACGATAGCCTTATTTCTAAATTTAATTTTTATACTTTTCTAAACTCGCGTGAGGCCTGTATGCTTTTCTACAATCCTGATTAAAAGTTATTGAATAAAGGGAAGTGTGACGGTAGCGCGCCATCAAACCAGTTAAACACACCGCTGAGGGTCCTAAGTCCCGCACCTTGTTAATTTTCTACTGTATCTCTTTAAGTAAGCTTCTACTTTCGGTCCGTTTTGTGTCATGGATAATGGCTTTAGTTAACATATTATAACCACTACAGGCATGACTTAACATCCTCTCATTTCCTAGGCCTGTGTTATCAGTACAAGTATAACTTGGTGGAATTCCTTCCTTATTCTTTTACTATTCGTATTGATCTCCTTTTGGCTAATTTTCTTGAGTTTTTTTCTAGGGATTTACACTCTTGTTTTTTTCAGTTAATTATTGTAATTTCCTCTCCTTTGCCTTTTGTGTATCTTTTTTCGGTTTTCTTTGTTATATATAGCTACCCTTTCTTTTGATTTATATTTAATTATTTCTGATTTATCTATTTTCTTTCTATTTGGTGTGCTGATTTTACCTGATGGTTTCAATCAATTCTATTACATAAATAATTACCAATTAAGGATAAATAGGGCAATACAAATTTTTAACAAAAAACTAAGAAAAGACAAGTGAGACAGAGACAGAAAACTAATTGACAAAAAAGTATATTTGTTATATAATAGGTGATAAGTTAGTGTAGAAAGCAGAATTAGAGAGCGTCGAGATGTCTGTGTTGTGACTTGGTTCTAAGTTCTAAGGATGTCTTATAATAGGTTGAGATTCTGTACCAATTAGAAAACCGAGTGATCCTTTGACGGCAGGCTCCTTGTGGTGGTGGAAGAAGATGATGTAGCGGGTTGTGCCGCCAAGGTGAGGCCAAATAAATGTTTAGTGATCAAGATCATGTTAGTCTTGTTGAGGGCTGCAGTGTATAGGAGAGAGGTCAGGGAGGATGACGAGGAGGGCACATTGCTCGAAACGTTCAATAATCGTACACAGTCCTTTGGAGATAAAGGAATACCATGCTGGAGCGGCGTAATTAAAATAGGCTTTTTATGTTGCTGCAATATAGCTGGAGTAATCCCTTTGTAGCTTATCTGTGACAACTGAAAGTACATAAATAGGAACATTATCGGTTAGCCTTCTTGCGACAGTTGAGGAAATGCTCGCGGAAGGCAAGGTGGTTGTCTACTATGACTCTCAGTAGTTTGGCCAATTTGTCTTGCTATGGATTCTTCCATATTGATGTTAATTGGACTCACGATGTGATTTCCAAGGATGCTAACTATTAACCATAAAATGTTTTGTTTCTGCTGAGTACCATGTTATTGCACCATTATAAGGCTGATAGCATATAGCAAGATGGGACTTGATGAGTGGGTCACTCTCATCCAGACATACTACAATTGATACGGTGACATCGTCGGCATAAATATTATGTTCCACAGGGGGGTGCGAGGTCTACGATGTAATTCAGTAACAGTTATGGACACATAACGCCACCTGTCACTTTGCCTTTAGTTGAGATAGTGAATTGGTATGGCTGATCAGTTAAGTTCTCTGGACAAAGAAGCTTTGGGTTAGTGTGATCGAAGCCCGCTCAATGTTGTTGGCGATTTGTTTTCGTAGAAGGAAACTTGTACGCATTTTGTCAAATGCCTTTTATATATCTTTACGATATATTTTATAAATAAAAAAATATTTCATTTAACGTAATATATACCACATAACTATGTTTACCAATATAATAGTATTAACAAATCTTTGAAATTATATTAGACTAAAACAACAAATAAATTAGTAATAAAAATGCAATAATGTATAAATACTACGGCAAAGCCCTCTAAAACCTTCTGCCAAATCAAATTTTATATTCTATTCTCTATTACCTTGTTATTAATTCCTGAAAAGGTAGAAAATAATATTGAACCAATATAGAATTTTCAGCAAATACTGTATATTATAAAATTAATAATAAAAGATTAAACAATATATTTTCCATAAATGAAGATACTACTAAAAGTAAAAAACAATTAATCAAATCAAAATATAAATATTTTTAATATAATCCATTTAATTATGTTTAACCAATGCAAAAAAAAAATTTTAAAGCAGAAAAACTGAAAAATTTAAACCAACCAACAGACCTCAAAAAATAGGTATGTATAATTTATTTATTAATATATATAATTAGACAGCCTTCTCCTACCCAATAAGAACCATATACAACAATATCATACTTTAAATAGATTGGAACATTACATTTATAATTATAAGCATATATAGAGATGTGATTTGGAAATATATTTATAATAAATTATTATAAATGTCATTAAAATTAAAATATAATTTGAAAAGTTTTTTCTTTTTCTTGATGACTAGATTTTAAATGATGTTTTTGACTTGAAATTTTCCACTAATATCTATACGAAAACTTTTATTACATCCTTTACAATGTTCCTAATAGATACTACTAGCTGAAGCCAACAAATCAAATTCACATTCCCACGGTTTCTTGTAATCAAATTAATGGCTATAGGCACAAGTTATAATTATTTTTTTAAAAACGAAAAATACATTGATGATTAGATAATACTATACAGAGATAAATCAGAGTAAGAGCGCAAAAAATACAATGATCATGTGCTTAGTAGAAACTACCAATTGACAACACTGCATACTAGAGTTACTTAAGGTTATAAAAACAGCAGTAAATAGGTTAAATTCAACAAAAATAAAAAATTAGGAGGTCTGTGAGCCCTAAACTAATCGCGCTACCATTAACGAACAAGATAGATTTTTTTGCATTTTAATATATTAAAAAAATCGTTGCTAAATACTGTGTAAAAGTCGTGTAACATGTACACTTAGAAGTCAAATTATGTGATGGGGTTATGATTGACTGATGGTAATTACCCTTATTCTCTCTTTCCAAGATCTCCTGATAGGTGTCGTACATCTCCCAGGAGGTGACATTGATCGCGGAATCAGTGCTCTCAATATCGACTGTCTGCTGCACCTTGTTCAGCTCGGGGTTGTTGAAGGTGTTCATACCCTTCTCAACAAATCGGTCATTGCCGACTCGACTCTTGATCAGCTGGAAGGATCCAAAGTATAACAGTGTCTCTGTCTATATATAAAGTAGTCTATAGCTATTATTTTACTCATATCAGCTGGAAATTTCAATTATGTATTGTGCAGATAAAATCCCCTCAGAAATAGTCAAATATCTGAGCAATTTATCATGTAAATATTATAAACAAAATGTGTACTATTAGTGACAATTAGTTCGACAAACTTTTCTTCTACAATATAAGCAATTATAAAATCATAATAAATATATGAAAACAATTTAATTTATCCTTAATTTATCATTAATTATTAATATAAGCAATTATAAAATCATAATAAATATATGAAAACAATTTAATTTATCACCTATTTTAATCAAAATACCAAACGGTATTTTGCCATTAATAAATATATGATTGAAATGATAAACTTATAAAGCACTCTCCTGTAAATATGACCATTTTATAAACGGGTAATAATAATTGAGCATTTTATAATAATAATTGTTATCCTAAAAAAAATTTTTAAAAATTAAAACTTAAAATTAAAAATAAAATTTCCCACATGTCACCCATATATATGTTGGTATAACTAATAATTTCTTAGCTAATTGAAACAAACATTGAGACAGCTAAAATGATTACAGACCTAGAGCCTTTACCTCCTGATACTTGTTATTCTTGATTTCGATTTCATTAGCATAATCAGTCTCTGTGATGTAACACGTTTGGGGTAGGTCGAGCATCCAAATGGTTTCAGTTTCCTGGATTGCCACAGCAATAATCTCAGTGAGTTGATTTTCTGATATTGAATCCTCCTTTCCATCGGCGGTTGTCTTTACCTCTGGCAGAACAAGGATGGAGAAAAAAGTCAGTTATAAAAGGAAGAAGACAGAATATAATGTCATATCACTTTTGAATAATTTAGTTTAATTTTTATTATATTTTTGTTTTGGCAATAAATTGTTTGCTTATTGTTGTATATTTCAAAATTTATGTATTATTCTTGTCTTTCCATGTTTTATATTACGCATCCACTAATTGAATAATTCAGTGTTATAAAATTCTTTTCTGCCTCAGGTGATTTGTGTGATACACTCGAACTTTAGTTCCCCTCAATGATATGGTGACATATGATTCCACGAACATGATCAGGAATATTTTGAAGGATTACTCTCATTCAGTCGTCTTTCACCTCATCATTTATAATTAAACCTACTTTTTTAATATTTTCATTTTATGACAGCACGCCGTTATACATATTTATTATCTAATAATCAAATAGGTTATAAAACAAATTAAGAATAAATAGAATAGTCAAAATGATTCACAAAATATGTCATTGAAATATAAAATGTTCCGACAATAACGTTTATCATCATATAAAAATGTAAAAGTTGAAGTTAATAACAAAAAAATAGTAGAACAAAATATAAACAATATAGAAAATAGCACCCACATATTGTTAATCTAAAACATTAAAAAAATTGCATTGTGAAATAATAACTTCAAATAAGATTTGTTTGTATAGTCAAAAGGAGGAATCATTCAAGACGTGTTAGAAAGTTTATCACCAATTTATAATTTGTGTCTAAACTAGGGTTAGTGACAGTGCCAAGAAATGAGAAGAATAAAAAATAAACGTCAAAAATAAAGTAAACTGAAGCGAAAGTTTATGAAATAAGGTAAATGCACCCCATTTTGAAAATGTGCTTAGATATTTCCCCACTAAATGATATAATGCATGATCCTCTGCCCAATACTCACCAGTGTACTCGTTGATCTGCTGCAGGTTTTCCCCATCACCACCGTCATCACTCATCACGGAGGCGGCATCCCCGCTGTAGACGGAGCCCCCAACACCGCTTACATGGGACTTGGTCATCGCGAAGGGACTGGCCCTCTCCGAACTATTAACAATCGTTCCGGGAGGCTGAAGACTCGTGTGCGCATCAGTCTAGTTGGTCGTACAAGATGTAACCAATTGCCATAATGCTATAATATAGCGGTATAGTTATGTTAGCAATTACATTATCAAATTACAATATTGATTAAATTAACATTACACATATTAATACAAATTTTAAATTTATTACAAAGGCATAGTTTATTCGCATAATAAGCAGTTGCGTAATGTAAATTATATTAAAAAAATCACAACGAACGGTTGATCTTTCTGTTGTCATGCAATAGATACGCTTAAACACATGTACTTATAATTTGAAATTGAATTGCCCTTTTCAAATTTGGATTTGTTCTTTTAGTTCTTTGTTCGTACACTTTGACAAAATCTTGGCTGCGTTCTTATAATATTACACATATAACTATTTTGAAAGATATTTAATAAATAAATATTAATTATTCTAAATGTAAATATCGTGCTTTTTAAAAGTTTAACCATGATTGAAAACAAACAAATAAACATAGAAACAATTTAATAATGGAAGCACATCTACAACTATAGAAAAAATTAAAAGGTTTAAATGACATCTCTCGATCTAACCGATTTATGAAACTGAATTAATGATGTCTGGTTTGTCACTAACAAGAGAATTACGAGTATCACAGACAAATGTGGTGAAAAAGAGTCTAAAAAATAAATTACTTACGCCATCTTTGTCTCCATCTTTAGCTTTCTTATCCTCGTCAAGTAAAGAAATTGGTGTCAAATCACTGCCTTCAGTATCAAATAAACCTGGACCTACTCGAAGCTTTTTTAGATCGGCATCTGATTTGCGTGACATACCGCTGGAAGCTCGAATACCACTGGACTGTCCTTGGCCTCCACTACGTCCAACCATGCGACTCTGATTGCTCGGATTATTCCGCTTTGGTTGGGATCCATCTAATTTTCCCACTCTGAAATTAAAGGAAAGTATATAATATATTAGTAAGATTTCTTAGTAGTATATTAGTAGATAATTTACATATATAAATTTATTAATTCGAATCATTATAAAACAGTACTACCAGAATATGTACTCATAACAGTAACTGATATGTATTCATATAAAACTATATATCTATAAATAAACGACGAAGTATACCTCTGTAAATAAAGTTTTTAAATAGATTATGAAGGTGTTGTATAGAAATTAACTTTGAAAACAACCAGTATAAAACTATTACATTAAGATATACTTGGATGGTCGCAAACAAGCTCCAAGTGAATGCGTCTAAGACAAATGTCATCTTGCATGCACGTCGTCCCATTGATCGCCTTGATATATCACTCAGATTTAATGGTGTTAATATAATTCCCACGCAGGAGGACAGACATCTCGGAATTATATTTGATGAAACATTATCATTTCGAGCACAAATATCTGCCGTCTGTAAAGCAAGTTATTTCTGGTTGAGGCAAGTACGTGGATTACTTCGTTACCTGCCAACTGAGTCATTAAAGACACTTGTCCATGCATTCGTCACCTCACGCCTGGACTGTTGCAATTCACTCTTCATTAAGCTACCGAAACGTGAAATAAATCGACTACAGCATGTTCAAAATGCTGCTGTTAGACTTGTGAGTGGTTCACCCTGGGGAACTTCATCAGCCCCACTTCTTCTTTCACTACATTGGCTACCAGTAATTTTGAGAATCTCTTTTAAGATCCTGATATTTGTGTACCGTATTTTGAATGGTCATGGCCCCTGCTACATGAACGATATGCTACGACTTCAAGTTACTGGCAGACATACTCGTCAGTCGGTTACTCCATTACTTCATGTCACAAAGACCCGCAGAACAGGGGACGGAGCCTTTTCTGTAGCGGCACCATGCCTGTGGAACGTCTTGCCACCACGCCTGCGTGAAATAACTGATTTCACTCCTTTTAAATCGGACTCAAAACCTAATAATTTTCTCAATAATTAGGAATTACATTTCGTGTGTTTTATATTTTATTGTCATTGTAAACCTTGTATTAGCGCTTCTGACATAATTTGATTTTAAGCGCTTTATAAATATATAATTATTATAATTATAATTATTGTATTATTGTTTTTTAAAGGCCTATAGTGACCGTATAGTACACGAGCTAGGATGGAAAAAGATCGTCTATCTCAGTGCGTCCAGCAGACGTTCCTATCTCCTCCAATTAATATATCCCAGTTCGATGTCTCCTCCTATGCCTCATCTCAACAGGATATGTTTTCTCAACTATTTTCATCATCTCCTGTTATTTATGGGCAGCAGCCATGCCCCTCTGCTTCATTACAGGTAGTAGATGCCAATTGACAGGATGATGGTGATAAACAAGATTGTATATTTAAATGTGGTCAATGTTCCGAACTGTTTCTTAGTCTATGTTCACTAAGAAGCCATCTTTGCAATTGTTATCCACATTCTATTCCACCAGTAATCGAATTTAGAGATGATGTGGTTCATCGATATCAGGCTGCCGATGTGTTTGAGGGTGTGGCAAGATACATAATTTTGAACCAGTCAACCCGTCCATTCAACCTATAGATTTCTTCTCATAAAAAAGCGTATTACAGTTGAGGAGACACTCACTATCTTAAACAATTCATGTAATGAATGTGAAGTAAAGTCAGTCCTAGCAGTACAAATTCTCCAAGGTTGATCCGCATGAGGGGGACATCCTTGCTTCTGAAATGTTATATGTATCCTGCCACGCCGACGTCATATCTACTCCAGAGTTTTTAAATATCGAAATCAATCATATTTTAAATAAGATTGAAATTTATTCAAAATGGGAGTAACTGGGTCATTGAAACAGTGGAGTTTTTTGATCTGCGAGGAACACGTTATCATAGTTGCCCATCTAAGCGAGTTCTTCCAATTATACACAGTGGCTCTAGGAGCTGAATTTCGGAGATCTCACATTCCCAATTACCGCTCAGGATATACCAAAATATGAGAGACTTAACCCTGGCATATACATTAATCTACTCAAGTAGACGGATAGCGATAAAGACAATCCGGTAAGACTTCTTCGCTCCTCAGGGATTTCCAGACAGCAGAAGTTCCGCGAAAATACCGACGATAAACTTGTGAATATCTTCACCTTCGAAGTAGAAGGAAAGCCACTCCATTACGTTGGTGTTTCCAGTATAAACCGTCTATTGAACTCCTATAACGGCAAGCAGACACATCATGCTTATAAACACCGTGAAAGGTGTCTACACTCCTTGAAAAATTAGAGCGCCCACTTCAAGATCATAGAGAGTTTTGCTACACAAGACAGCCGGAAACACTCATCCCTCCGAAAGATAAACAGTATCACAAGTTTGAGAAATGGCAGGCAGTAAAGCGACTCCCTTACGTCATCTATCTTGTCATCGAGTGCACCCTAGCTGACAGTGTAGATGGTGGTCCGAAAAAACACAAGGCGGCTTCGGTTGGATACCTGCTTGTTACTCACCCTTCAGTGAAGGCAGCTCCGCTTGAGAGTAAATATAGAGTATTTACTTGTGAGAACTGTATGCTGTAAGGGATGAAAGCCCTGGCTGATACTGCACGACTAGTATATGCCTGGAATAGGCAAAACGGTTCACCAAAGGCGGTTTTATAACCCGAAGAGAAGAAGCATATCGAAACAAGACACTGCTATATTTGTGAGAAGACATTTGCTCCATTCCAGAAGGTGCTTGGGAAAGACAATAAAATCAAAGGGCATGACCATCTAACCCGCGCGTAGAGAGGCAGCATGACAAGACTGTAATGAGAAAATGCGCTTACAAAGTACCTTCCTACCCATATTCATTCATAATTTCGGAGGTTATGACTGACACATAATCTGCACCAAAGTCCCAAGGCAGTTATCCGATTGAGATGTTGACGTAATCCCGACTACTAAGGAAAAGTATATGGCGATGAATGCGTCATTCCTTGTAGAGAATGCGAGAGGTGATAGGAAGGCAGTTTTCATGAAAATCGGTTTTAGGGACTCTCTTCAATTCCTTAACTCATCCTTGGAGAAATTGGTCAACAATCTAACACCTGCTCAATTAACAAATATCCGCTCCATTTTCAATTCTTACAAGGTTTTTAAGGCCGTCGCACTCACCAAGGGTATCTTTCCTTATGATTATTTCAACTCTATTGATCGACTGAGGGAGACCAGCTTCCCCTCTCAAGACAAATTCTTCAATAGTCATCATCCCCTGCAGTGATGATGACTCTGCGCGTGCGCTGGATATTTGGCGACTCACAGGGTGCAATACCTTTGGTGACTATATGCAAATGTACCTGAAGACAATGTACACCAACTCGTTGATGTTTTCGAAACTTTTATTCAACTGGCGCTGGATGAGGATTCACTCGACCCAGCTTATTATATTAGTTTACCTGGCCTCACATGGGATTCAGTTTTTAAAATGACGAAGGCAAAGGTAAATTTTTATCGGTAGGGTGCCGGGCCGCCTTGGAAGAGTGGATTCCTATTCTCAGAGCAGGGTAATGCGGACGATTACGTCTTGAAAAGCTTTCGC
>JAUZND010002264.1:0-12967 GCA_034780555.1 Coelogynopora nodosa
CTTCTCCTCCCACGTTCTAATAATACGAATGTCTGGTGGCTCACCATCAAATCTATCTCGTAAATTTTTCTTTAATTATCTCATTCCTGCTATGTCTTTTTCAGATTCATGATACCATATATACAGCAGATAAAATTCGTCTTCAATATGCATTGAAAATGCTAAACTGAATATTTAACGAAATAAAATTAAAATTCAAAGACTATATAAATATGAAAATTCATTGTATTTTTGATGATTAAAACGATATAGATATATAATTGTTTATCTACTATTATTATTTACTATTGTAGATAAACAATTATATATCTATATCGTTTTAATTATCAAAAATACAATGAATTTTCGTATTTATATAGTCTTTTAATTTTAATTTTATTTCGTTAAATATTCAGTTTAGCATTTTCAATGCATATTTTCAATGCATATTTCAATGCATATTGAAGCCGACCAGAGCAAAAATTATGGTCATCCCCGTCGTTAATTTTTTATATTTAAGGATTTAAAATGTTAACATTTTTGATATTATTTCTGGTAATGTTTAAAAAGTAAATTTTATTATATATTTATAATATTTATAAATGGTAATTTTTATTGATTATAGTTTCTAAACTTTAAAGTTTGACGATAATATTTTTGTCTTTAAGTTAACAAGCGCACCTAGCCTATATATAAATAAATTATTGTGAAATCTGTTATAATTTTCAACGCTATAACTTCAGTCAAGATGTTTTGAAATCAATTGCAGATTTTTAAATTTTGACCGTTGTAAAAGTTCCTGTTTGATTATAATGCTGTGATTCGAATCCCTGATCTATTTTTCGAAGTTGTGTTAAGTAATCTTTTTATTGTCTTTTGTATTCGTTTTTTTTAAAGGCACACCCAATATAAAATTGTGCACCGATGATTAAATTCACAATTTTCAGCAGGGTTTGTAAGGTCCAGGGAGGATAGATTAATTTTAATATATAATTTCTTTGCATATATAACTAACTGTTGTAAGCAATACATAGACATTACATTTTTCTTTTTATATAAACAGGTACTGCAGCAGTGTATACGTACATAGTGTGAAATTTATTTGATACCAGAGAAATATATTTTCTGGAAAGGGCATTTATATTTTACATATATTACCATGCAGAGGGGTAATATTTTTTGAAAAGGGCATTTATTTAGCCTCGACCCCTTTACCTATTCATATTTTCTAATACATTTAAACATATAAGATTAAAATTGTACACCATTATAAAAAGCATACTTAGTATAAAAAAAGGGGTAGGCCCACCATTATCAAAAGGGAGGTTTCTAAACCACGGCCCTCCTTCTGCATGGCGATCACAGCCATGATTAGTATTACAAAATACAATAAAAATATTTAAATTGTAAAATCTGAATAATAGTTTTATGTCAAGGTTATAGTCTATATATCGATTCAAATTTGATTACTCCCAATATGTAGACTATGTACAAACTCAAACTTTGTTATCTAAATTTCTTTGTCTTACATTATATTTTGGTGTATTAATGCGAATTGTGCGGCGTGTGGTGATTGCAATTTTGTATTATATTAATGTGTTCTTTATTTTAATGTGCGAAGAATATCAAAAATATTCTTCGGTAAAATATAATTAAGGAATTTAAACTTTGTGTTAATATTTGATATTGGCGAAATTTGATTTCGTTCACCATTCTTGCATTTCTGATACCGCGGTGTCTATATATATGCATTTCATTAACTTATCCAAATTATTTTTCTTTGGCGTTTGTTTCCGAAAATGACGTTCGCTTAGATTATAAACTATTATGCGAATCTTAAAAAGTAAATAAGTCCTATATGCTATTGAAAAGTACTTAAAGGATTTAATTTTATTATATATATTTTATTTCATTGTATTATTTCACAAATTACGGCTGGCAAAAAATACAATAATTTTGATTGTGGCACATATTATGTAACAATAGCGAATAAATATATGACTAAATATAAATTTCAAAATGATAATGACACTAACATATCAAGATATTTAGTCTTGGTTCGCATTTACCCCCCCCCCTTTTTTGCTAACAAGTTATAATATGGATTTTTATATCTTATATATCTATTTTTTTACGAAAATCATCACTTATATATGGTAAATAATGGCATATTTAATTAATGTGGAGTGTGGTGTGGTGATATGTCATAAAAAGAAAAAAATAGAGCTTTGCAGATTTCCTTGCCGATGAATGTGCTTTAGAAGTATATTTTGAAGGTTTCATTTAATGTGATTTTTTTTAGATGTAAGTTAGGTTGTAACCTATTGAGGAATGTGTGACATAACATTTGTTTACACCCTTTTTCTCATCTTGCCACGTATCATCACGATTTTACAAACCTTCCTAATCCTTACAGCTTTATGTATTTAATGAGGCAGGATGTTTAGAAAATTGTTGTCATATATGAATTGTAAAATATTCAATTTCGATTAAAAAAATTGAAACGAAGGTATTCTTCTCACTAGAATATGGTTATGGATGGCCATCGTTAACGCAATGATTATTAACACAATTTTGTTTTAAAGTCAATTTACTTTCGATTTTGAAGAGGTGATGTTGTTTTTTGTGTTAACTTTTGTTTGGTTAGTTTTGTCTTGTTGTAATAACAGTATTGTACAATTATTCACAGTTTTCATAATTTTATAGATTATTTACACTGAATATATATTCCAAGTGATTATCTTATTAATACTTTTAGGTTTAATAAATATTCGCTTGTCTATGGCCTCTATGACAATCGAGTTTTTGAGGGGGTTTTGTGATTTGGGAAATGACTTTACATTAATTAATGTTATATCAGGGGCGCACCCATGAATTTGTGATGGAGGGGGCGTTTTTATGAAAAAAGGGCTCACTCCCCTTATCTATATAGAATTGTTACATTTCCTTGCAATTTTAGCGTAATATTTTTTTTCAATTTTGGGTTATTTTAAAAATGTGAGGTACTTACGTTATAGGGTCGTTTTATCTAGTTATACTTTACTTTTCATAAGGGCACCAAAATCCAAAGAGGGGGGGCGCCCGCCACCAACGCCCCCCCCACCGTGTGTGCGCCACTGCAATTATTATAAATTGATATGAAATATTTTATCCTGATTATCATTATTACACATATGTACCCTTTAATAATTATGTAATTGTATATTATGTATTTGTAATGTATTCAACCGTTTTATTACACATATTAAAATAAAAACTTTTCATATTATCCTTTAATTAATTTTTATATAATTTTTATATAATATGTAAAGTTTTAAGTTATAACTATTTTTTAAAGGCGAAATGAGAAAATATGAGATAAGGCCATAATAGTTAAATTAACGAGTTCGCTTAAAGATTGGCCAAATCCTTAGGCATGGACGGACATACGAAACAATTCCAGGAACCCTTCAGTAAATCCATGCACCTCGCATTATTGAATGCTTATTAAAACACACTTAATGGATCTCAATCAATGTATTTTGATGTGGAGTTACCACCAAAGAACTTCAGTTTAAATAAAACAGTTTACCGGCATAGCACAATCTTCTAAATGGAGTGTAAGTCAATTTAATATTAGTCAATATAAAATTATTAAATATTATGTATGTTGTCAATTGTATTATTAACGTATAATAATAGGCTTCATAGTAAAATTATATGCATTATAAAGTTGACAAATCAAATTTATTTCCTATCAAATAGTACAAAAAGAGTTTTCACTTATAGCTTCAAAATAATTGATGTATAATCCACTGCGGTTTACACTATATTTAATTTTTCTATGACACCAAAAAAATCGAAAATTTGATTATAATTTTTTCACTTTTAGGTGTAAAAACTCCACGAACTAGGAAGAGTGCAAAATACATGTGGTATACTGTGCACTAAACTGCATGCACAGTTAGTAACATAGAAATTGGACATGTTCTTGCGCGGAAATGAAAATTTATAGTGTACGGAGTACGTCTATATTCTAGTATAATCTCCAATCGTTATTATGTTTGTTAAATATATTCGACTATATGTAGTCAACCGCAAACCAGACTTACCTAATTGTTATCTAATAATCAATATTTCTTTTATAGTTTGTATAAAGGTAATCAGACTATATATAATATAGGTATATATATCATTTTAAATATTGTATTCAAACTAGTGCTTTCAAAATGCCAATTTTTAAAAGGAATTGTGATCCGTCTATTCGAACCACCCTTTGGCTATATATTTATATGTCTTGCTACCTTCAGTAATATATACATTGATGCTTAACAATCGATAAATTCATTTAACTTTTCGATTTTACAGTTTAAATAAAGTTGTTATTATAATAGGTTCTTAAGAAATTAATAAATCATTTAAATTTAAATATAGATAATATTATGTACACGCTAAATTAATCAAAGTTAAAATACTTAAACTTATAATTATATCCTGAACAAGTAAGTTAATTGTTATTCTTTAAGTTTTATATGCCTACCTAGCTTATTTTCGTTAATCTAATAACATTGTGTAATTTAATGAACAAATTACTTCAATTAATTACATAAAACCTAATAAGTTCCAAATAAATCAATGTTGAATGCATGCATGTTTTAATATCACTTGCTGTGAAACTCTTACATTTTCTATAACCATATGGACATGGTGGCAGTCGGCTATTTGTAACATTTCAGTAGGTTGCTGTCTATATACTAGCCGTAATAGGTGACTTAAATGTAGGTAAATATAGTGAAAATATCTTTTAATGCATAAAGTAAAACCGAACATCTTGATTTTACATTGCGTTTCGTGCACTCTATTCGCGTGTGTTATGTTCGTCCCCATCTGTGTTCGAACGTGTTTGACGTCATATGTTTGTCTATATTTTCATTCGCTTTCGTAAAACCTCTGTATGCTAGTAGTTTGGACTAAGATTTTTTTTAGTAAACCTCGAATCTTTAATATTCGTATCTATAAGTTGTGAACCAACAGACTTGAAATTCGCTTCAGCTCTTATACCCTATAGTACAAAGTAAGTGTGAATTGTTCGGCTTTTTTTTTAATTTTCTCTCATTGAACTTATTTATTGAAAGAAATTCGTAAAATGAACTTGATTAACAAAGTCAAATGATACTGTTTAACTATTTACTACTTTTTTTTCATTTTATGTAACTTAAAATAAATTCAATTGCATTATTAAATTAATATTAATAATATGAAATATAAATAATTTTGTCAATTTACATGATATATACTGTTTAATTATTATTTATTCATTAGATTATACATAATTTGAATAAAAAATTCTATTAATATATTATTGTATATCGTAACTGCGTTTTTACATACTATTATTAATGATCAGCACTTTATAAACATGTATTAAAATATGTAGGCTATAAACAAAATTATATTCAGAAAACTATATATATATTTCAATATGGATCCAATATGATGATACGATATAGGTTGTTTAAACAATGAATTATTAAAATATAAAAAAACTGATATTATGCTATAAATAAATATACATATAATAAATAATAATATATAAATGTGTCTAGATACGTTTTCTGTTTTCTGTATAAGTTTTTGTTATATATTTATTTATAATGAGGTACTCCACTCGTTATAATGTAGAACTCATAGTTTTTAGGAGTTTAGAAGTACTCAGAATAACTCAGAAAAAGGTTTAATATTAATACTAATAAGTAGGCTAGCCTATATTAGTACTTAACAACAACAGCTATAATTCCTAATCGATAAAAAATTCTTACATAAACAATAATGCGTCGCTAGGCAATGTAAACGGATTGGCAGTGAAATTTGATTCGCAGCAGTGACGTAAAGTATTGACTAAATTCAAACACAGACAACGCTGAGAGATCCATACATTATAACATTCTTGGAGAAAAACTGGCGTTGTCAGAACGACATTAACCAAACAAACAACGAAAGGGGTGAAACTCACCCCCAAATACTTCAGTCATCACGTCTACTCTAAAGAAAGTACTCTCGTCAGCCGTATTCATTGTGTTATTATCTGTGTTTACGAATTACCTCCTTTACGGTTTCGATATGTATCGTGATCGGTGAGATTGATTTGTTGATTTACGAGTCTAGATTGTATGTTCGATGTATATATTTGCCTAAAAAGAGAGTGCACGTATACTTCTAGCATTTAAATGTCCTAATTGTTGTCATTATATCTGTCGCTGTAGGTACCCCGAATCAGACATGTCTGCAAATGAAGATGATCCGAAGGACAAACTTCTGTTCGCTAAAGACGAAGTTGATGCTGCAACGCTAAAAAAAATAGAAGATGCCTTCAAAAAACTCAAGGGATCCGACTCGAAATCTCTACTGAACAGATTTTTGACCAAGGAAATCTTTGAAAAAATTAAGAAACGTAAGACAAGATTGAACGCCTCCCTCATGGATGTAATTCAATCCGGTGTCGCCAATCTCGACTCCGGTTGTGGCATTTATGCTCCTGATTCCGAGTCCTACCGTGTTTTTAAGGCGATATTTAACCCAATTATCAAGGAATACCACGCCGGGTTTCGGTCATCAGACAAACATCCGGCGCTCAACTTCGGGGACACCTCTAAATTGGGTAATGTTGACCCGGGCGACAAGTACATCATCTCGACGCGCATCCGGTGTGCCCGCTCAGTGCAGGGCTACAGTCTCAACCCGTGCATGAAGGAGGCCGATTACCTCTCGCTGGAGAAGAGTGTCACCAAGGCATTGTCCGGCCTTACTGGTGAACTCAAAGGCACTTACTACCCACTTGTGGGCATGAAACCAGATGTGCAGCAGAAGCTGATTGACGACCATTTCCTCTTCAAAGAAGGCGATCGCTTTCTCCAGGCTGCCAACTCCAATCACTTTTGGCCTAAGGGGCGCGGGATCTACCACAACGATGCCAAGTCGTTCCTGGTCTGGGTTAATGAGGAGGATCATCTGCGCATCATTTCCATGCAGATGGGCGGCAATATCCGTGAAGTATTCGAGCGGCTAGTGAACGGGGCCAACGCGATTGAGAAGATTGTCAAGTTCTCTAGAGACGATCGACTTGGCTACCTGACCTTCTGCCCGACTAACCTGGGGACCACGATTCGCGCCTCGGTCCACATCAAACTGCCCAAACTTGCGGCGAACAAGGCTGAACTGGAGTCCGTCGCAGGGAAGTATAATCTGCAGGTGCGAGGAACGCGCGGGGAGCATTCCGATTCGGAGGGTGGGGTCTACGACATCTCCAACAAGCGTCGTCTAGGTCTGACCGAGTTCCAGGCCGTCGATGAGATGTACCGCGGCATCCAGGAGCTTATCAAGTTGGAGAAGTCACGCGGGGGATAGGAGAGGCAAAGGGGGATGGTGGATACCATGTGTGCTATTTTAGTCTTCAAGTCACTGTTTTAATTATCTATTTCTGCTTTATTTAGTTCTTTTATTTTTGTGAGGCTAAATACATAAAACAGTTTTATTATGGTAGGCAGGCACCAGTCATTATTTATCTGCTTTGGATATTTATCAGCAATATCTTTCCTTAATATACTTTAATAAACTCTTCTTTTTCCTATTCTTTATTCAAATTATTAGACTTTACACCTATTATTGATTAACGTCATCGTTTGTAACATGTATTCATATCTGTTTCGCCTTCTTTTTGAAAATGTTAAATAAATAATCATCAAAAACGAACATTTTATTTTAGTGTGAATAATTATGAATATAACTTTTCTCGTATCATAAAGTTATTTCCAGAATATATATCTAAATATAACCAGTTTTTCACATAATGTAGTGGGAACAAAATCTATTTTTAATAACCCTTTGTAATAAAATTAATACCATAGCAAATTTTATTAAAAGCAAACACTACACAACAGAAAAAAATTTCAGATGATATGATAACATTTCGTAATCGATATATGTCTCCTATATTTACGATTTTTTTGTGTTTTTTAAAAATATAATTTGTTGTCTTAAAAGTGTTAACTATCCTGAATAATAGTTATTCACTTAAATTTAATATAGGATACTCAAATGTACTGAAAAAGTGCACCCTACTGGTACGAGAAAATCAAATATTATTGTTTTTTATTGCCAGGAACATGACATACTATTTTAAACTCTCATTGAGGATAGGTATACATGATATTCCTATACATTAAAGATAAAAGTATTTATTTATACAGAATTTAGTACACTAATAAATAAATCCATCATGCAGACTATTCACTAATATAATAATAGGTTTGCTATCTGTTAGTCTTGGTATTTATATATTATATATGCGATTTTATTTGCGGTAGTTTTCAGCTCAATTTGACTTAACAGCTAGTTGTTATTCTAACTTCATAATGGAACTATCAAAATATTTTAACTTTTAAAATATTAATACTCGCAGTCCTGGGTGGTCTTTTGAATCCTAATTGCATTGACTTTTTACATGGAAATTAATTAACGTATTTTGTTATAAATTAATTGTTTACATAACAGGATGAGTGAGTGATATCTCGTGGTTTGAAGATAATTGAATTTAGAGTTTTCATCCTACCGCCCTAAGATATTATATTTAGAATAGATGTTTACCCTACATTATCTTTGTTATCGACATTATTTTTATCGTCTGACTATCAATTCATCAACGACTCAAGTTCTGATACATAATTTTTCGGGAGTTTTTTTATTTTGTGTTAACATAAAGCGATTCATATTTATCTTTAAACTTCTTCCTATTTTGCAATATACAAGTTTTTTTAACGTACAAAAACATGCATAGCAATATAGACTTTTTTTTAGAATATTCATTAATATTTGCACATATACAAACCGACAAGGGCCCACTTTAAACTTGAAGAATTTTGTAATTTCGACAGCTCCTCTTTCTTCAATACACTGCATTCGCGTGAGTTGTAGCAGTCAAGTTAATACTCTGGGAGTCGTTGTATAGATAGATAGCTATGACAGAATATTTTCATAACTTATGAACACCTTATGACGAGAATAAACAGCGTTTCACGAAAGTGTCATAACGAAGTTGTATCCTGTCACACGAAAGTGTCATAACGAAGTTGTATCCTGTCACATAAAAGTGTACTAATTACGATGTTATGTCCTATTGCACGAAAGTGTCATAATGAAGTTATATATACATAATTAAATTGTAACGGGTACCTACTCGTATATCCAGATTTTCATACATCAAATAAATTTGCTCATTGATACATTATTTTAACAATATTAGTAAATATTACGTAAGTAAGTTTATTTTAATATTTTCGTGTATTTTGTATAAATAAAGATAAATAAAATTTATTATTTTTAATCAGAAAAATTATTTTAAATTTGTTATATTCTAGTTTATTTCCAAAAAATCACATTTCATTCCCTATATTAATATAATTGTTGCTGCTTTTTGTTGTAATAATCTGATTTATATTCAAAAAATCATTTATTTGGTAATGCAATATAATTTAATTAGGTACAAACACAATAAACTGGCAAACAATAAAAATAATAACACCATTTGCGTATCTGAGTCTTTCTACTCAATTAGATAATCGGATTATAACAGTATCCGATTCAGTCTGAAGACGGACGTCTTTTATAGACTGAGAAGGATCCCTGTTCCGTCTTAAGTTATTCTATTTCGAGCTGTAACTTTGACGAAGTCTTCTCCATATGAGGTTTATTGCAGTTTATTGATAAAGCCATTTCTATAATGAAGCCATTAAAAAATTTAAAAAATCTTTAGAATCCTTTTGATCTTCCTGATATTGAGATATTTAATCAATACTTTAAATAAATTAATCGATCAACTACACCCTCGTTTGTTTCATACAAAGATTATATCTTGACCCTCCACCAGTAGAGAAAGTATATACATATGGCTTTTCGCAACTTAATTACTGGAAGTTTCTTTCAAGTAGTGGGAGACATTTTAAGCATCAGCACATATTCAGTGTCTCGATGTGAATCGACGAAATCTTCATTCAATTTCATTCATTGAAACAATCGCCAATACCAATGCACATCATTTACTGCAATTTCTAATTGGGGTATGCCTCTACTTTGTGGCCCAATTAACAGCTCTCACATTAGTCCCATGTCAGCATTAGTAAACATTGTACAATGAATAGTTATAAAGGCCTAACTTGTATTATAAATTATAATCACATATTCCGATAAAACCAATAGACTAAATTGTATAAATGTAAAGTATATGTTATATATAGTACTTATAAATTAGGTATGGAAATATAATGTACAGAAATAATATTTACGGTAACCATTTGAAATACTCATTTTATTCTAAAAATCTATGTTGCTAAAGATTATAAAACTTCTATTGCTGTTATAAGCGTTATACGTAGACTTAACCATCATCACGTATTACGGCTTCCTGGAATGAAATAGTGTCATTATGAAAAATATGAACCCTCACAAGTTATGCACGTCACTCCTGCTTCATGAAAACAGCTATGATCTTCATAACTATTTATAAACACTTTTTTTATAGATTTTAGTTGCACCATTTTGTAATAATATATTATATAGGTATACTTTATTTGGCTTTTAGCATGTCTTACAACCTGCAACTGGAAGCATATATATCGATTAATTGACTGGACGCAAGAGCTTAGATCAGCCAATATCATTAACTCAATTCGACAGCGCCAACAGTTTACTACAACTAAGAGTACGTAGCGAGGCTCGAACCGCCGACCTACTGGTTTGCAAGCCAGCGCGCTAACCGCTACACCACGCTCTCCATAAAACTGTAGTTGTCTGAAAGCTTTCTTATACTGCTAAGTACCCATCTGGATTGCTGTGCACCCGTATTGAGAGTACGCCACTTTCAATTTAAATTTAACAACATCTTAATTTTAACATGAGATGATTATATGCCCTAACATAACATTTTGTCTACTGTCTTTTCTCCTAAGAGTATTATAAAAAAAATTGTAAATTACTTATAAAATACACATTTTACATTGAATCAGATTAATAACTTGCTTATGTCGAATTTTATTGCGTAGAGGGTTTCGGCATTCTTAAATTAATCTTTTCGGGTTTTTATTCCTTTCTTTTATGAAACGTGATCGTCACATTTCGTTTACATTTTCAATGTTTCGAATCATCTGTTATATAATACAACAAACCAACATGACATTGATACTTGGGAGAGGAGTATAAAAGGTCAGATTCATGTTTTTAGACACTGCATAATGCACAAAAAAATAATTTATCCCGTTTTTTATTACATAATACAAGCTCAATTTATTTGCATCACAATATGAAAAATATGCACACAACATCTATGGCATATCATGTTTATTAATAAACTACATCAACAACATTTATGGCATATAATGTTCATTAATGAACTACATAAAACAAGAAAACAAATAGCTCATTCTAATAATTATTAGGATTTACATAGATCTGAAACTTGCAAATTCTCTATGTATTTAAATACATTCAAAATTATTGTTTTCTTGTGATGAAACTGTCACGAAAAATGAATGAGTATTTTATTAAAGTTGAAAACAATATATATTTACCACTTTTTTATATAACTATGTGTCTATATAAAAGAATTAACAATCAGAGGGCCACATCAGATATACTTTGTGAAATAACTAGCGTTGATAATTATGATAAATATTTAGTCAATATAGCCACCAGTATTATTTATGTTAATTAATTGATTTTAACTGTTTAAGGTTTATGACATTAGAAAAATTTAAATTTTAGAGTAATTTTTTTAACTAGTTTAAGGCAAAGTGTAGCTACTATCGTTACGCACGCAATTCTACAAACATGTGTTACATAAAGTGATACATGCACCACATATTTTAGCATGTTAAAATGTAAGAATAACGAAATACATCATGTTATGAATATAAAATTATTAATATAGTGTGCCGAACTACACTACAAGCTTGTTGTAAGGTAAAACGGAAACCAAGATTAATAGAAATAAAAAATACATTATTTTCTTTAATTTGCCTCCTTAACTGAAAATGACCCCATAATGTTTTCTTATTGTAGCAAAAAATTATTCAAGTATTCCCTCAAGTATTGTTTCGTTTCTCGAAACATATATTGCAATATCAACACTTAAAATGCTTTTTATTAATTGATAGCAAATTTTTGTCATTTAACAATATATGAGTTTAGAAATCGTAACACTTATTAATTTACAAAGCAGTGTTCATGCGGAGTTTGAACTATATATATTAATTTTCTGGTAAAATATTAATGTTCATGCATTTTGAAAGTGCATTGACAAATTTGGTTAATATGGACTGTATGTATTACTTTTAAATGACAGTATAAATCACAGTCTGCATCTGTAAGCTGTAATATTTCACATTTGCAGTCCGAATAACTTTATTATCCTTATTAATTAAATAGCTAGATAGAAGCATATCGCAACTATCGAATTTTTTCAATTTTTCTTGTCATACTTGAAAATATTTTTATGTATTTCGTGACTTTAGCACCTTTCTCTTTCGATGATTTTACTTATTTTTTATATTAAGTGTATACTTCCAAAACTAGGCAATTCTATTATAATCATTTTCAAATGTCTCGCCTGAAAAATGTATGTTTATATCGAGTTTAAATGTATTAAGTAATATCCATCCGAAATTTTAATTTGTCTATGATTTTTAGTTTTTATAAGTTTAGTTTTTAGAGATCTTTGTTTTGCATAGACATATTCGAATAAAACAAATTTGCCAGACCAAAATTTAGTTTTCTGCATTGTTCAGTAGAATACAAATATATTGTCTAACAGAACTGATTAAAAAATATGAATTTTTGAATTTATTGTTTAGTAATACAGTGGAAGCAGCTTAATAAAATCACGTTTAATAAAATCAGCCGTATATAACAATCAAAATGGCTGGAACCCCAAATCAATTTTTATGTACATAGTGTTAAAATA
>JAUZND010002265.1:0-12967 GCA_034780555.1 Coelogynopora nodosa
GTACAGTTTATTTTTTGAAAACGCTGCTTCCGAGTTGTTTGTTGCCAGGTTTGGTCTGCGCACACTGTAACACGGGATGTGTTCTTTTGAACAGTTACATCACTTAGTATCTTTTATGCCACACTGATCGTTCGGTATTACTTATAGGACACGCTACAGACTTCATTTTAAGGGCCCCTAACTTGTGTTTCCCAATTGTGTATATAAGAAGTTATTAAACTATATATATATGTTTCAATTGTTAACATGAATACTGATTTATTGCTGTTTATTTCACTTTTAACCCTCCGATTTTAAAGATGCAGTAAATTGCAGTGGACAAGATTTATAATGTGTCAATTTGCTTTTGTGTCATTTTTAAAATTATTTTTCACTTGATTTTTAAATTCCACTATCCCCTAGCTGTGTCTACCTACAGTCTGTACATACAGTATGCGTGGGCTTAAAAGAAACCAACGCTTTGGTACAATATCAAAATCATCCCTGAGCGACGGTAAAATGGACAAACCAAGACCGGTTATGTGGAGTTGTTGAAAAGAAGCCTTCACTTTTCCATATCAGTTGAACATATTATTAGCTACACGAATATCATCTTAATTATTGTTTTCTATTTATATACTGGAGTATTTATCTGCAGTTGTATCCTAATGTTGGCCACTTGACACTTCTCACTGATCTTTGTGAATTTATCCCCTATATATATCATATATATATCTATACATATAGTGATCCTGTTTCCTTTCAGCCGACACACACCTTACGAATTATGATGTATTGTATAAATAAGGCCGTACCTTATGGTCTGATCTGTACATTGACTTTGAATCCGTTATTTAGTAATGTGTCATTTTGGAGACTTTAATAACTTGATGGGGCAAATTGTAATGTCATAATAATGATACCCGAGACTTGCTACTCACTTCATTGGCACCATTCTCCGTATTCACAGTTCCCTAATGTACTTCAGTTTTAATAGACTCTGTAAAAGTCAGCAAAACTAGCTGTTTGTAATATAGGCCTATTCTACACCGTTTATAATGAACTGTAATTTATGTAACTCTAGTTATTAGTAGCATCATGTCCTTTCGAAAGCCCTTTTAGGCGGTTAAAGGGGAGGGGTTCTATTAATGGTCAATGGCACCAGCATTTATTGAAAATTCTCTGTCAATTCAGTACATTATTGTGTAGTTTTCCTAATGCGATTTTTTTAAACTCAATAGCTTTATTTTATTGTATGTCTATTTAAGCAACAAGGATAATATGCTATTTAAAATACATATAGGTATGAGTGAAAATATAGTAAAAACAGTTTTTTAGCCAATTTTTCATGAATAATGACGCCGTAATAGTTATTAGTTTTCGAAAGTTCATTAAATATAGGTTTGATTTGACCCCCCTCCATCGCAATTGATTCTTCTATAACGTTGCACTGTAGTTTCTTAATTTGAAATCCCATGGAACCCACCCCCAGGTTGTCATCGTATTATATCTTCAGACAAATCTGCAGAAAAGAATTCATTCATAAAAACAACACACACTGACTCTACAACGTTTGCTTTCATGTTTTGACTTGCCAACACAATTACAGTCCGGTCGTGTTAGCATCTCTCCGATTTACTGTTATTATTATTTTATATTATTCCTCCAGTCCTTCCAGACACCCGTCTCCTCACTGTATACAATGCTATTTATCTTTCACAGTTGCATAGCGAGGGGGGGTGGTCATGGAGACATGTTAACGCTATGCAGAGAGAGAGATGTCGACTCGGTTAATGAGATCATTTCTGTTATCTATGGAAAAGCTGACAGAAATGGCGCGCCGGTTGGTGGGGATAACTCTTTGCTCTTCATGTATTTTATTATTTATTTTGAAATGTTATGCACCCATTTTGAACGGGGGGTGGTCTGGTCAGAAGCCATCATTTCTCCGTTGCAGGGTGACTTTGACTGAACGCTTTTTGTACAGTCGAATAATGAATAAAATTTGTTTTAATAAATGTTTATTTCTGCTTTTTGTTTTTAAGGATTTGGATCGGTTTTTTAAAAATGTGGTCATTGTATTAATATTGTTGAGGGGTTTTGAAGAAGTTGTTACGCATTCCAAACTGTATTTATCTCCACAATTGACAAAAATAGTCAATTATTTACTGGTTGATTAACTTTATTAATTATCTATTATTATTATGCACTATTATCACTACACTTTATATTTTTCCTAACAGCTAAATAAGTGTAATAAGTGGGCCCTGCATGAGAATTTGCTTTTCACAGAGTTTGCAGTGTTTTGTTTTATAGTTATACATTAAATCACTGACTATATATATTTGTATGTTTTGCTAATTTTAAGATGAAAGGGCAAGATATGTTGAGTTCAATCAATTGAAACAATTCATTGTAGCCATGAATAAATTAAGTACATGATGCATTGTGGATAATAGATTTTCTAACAGATTTACGGGCGTTATTGGGAGGATAATATTCTCGATGAAAGTGTGTAGCATATGGCACGCGTACATTGACTAATTTGTAGAGTTTATCGATTCCTGTAATATATAGTATGTAGTGTTGTTTCTTATGACATGCTTGAGGCATAGGGTCTGGTGTACTGTTCACAGGTATGTACCGATTAGGATAAGACTTGTGACTCATAGATCCTGTATCTAGGGACAGTATATAGGTACATAGAGTGTTTTATAGTATAGCACATTGTTGATATTTAATCGCATCCTTTTTTAGCTTAGTTGTTGTCCTTTGACCAATTTTATGTGCATTTATTTATGTGTTATATTTAATTATTTATGGCTTGTAATGTGAAGCTTTTATTATGTCGAAATAGTCCCAGATTTTCACTTAATTATACAAGATCTTTATGTTTTTCTCTCTTATGCTAAGATTTTAATTTTGGCTTGGTCCGCCTAGACTTAGAAAATGCAATGAAATATTCATGATATATATATACTTTGTCGTTGCTCTGAAATATCCATCATAAATGTTAAGATAGTGATCGCAGATCTTAAATAATAAATCTTTCAGTATTTAATGGTTTATAAACGATGAAATTATGATTAATGTGGTTTTAGTGATATTTCCGGCTAAATTTACGCTAAAATGTTTTATTGATCTATGAAAGTTATCCGATATGAGAAAACCAAATATTCAAAATAGGTTGTACCCAGACTACTGTGCATTTGCTATAGATATGTATTCACAATTACACTTGACTTTAGTTATAGATAGATCGGTAATTTGTATTTCTCCCTTTTGGGCAATTAACGATAGCAAAGTCGATACAAAAATATATAATAGTATACAAACAGTGGTCAATGCGTATTTATTGGGAAAAGTATATTTTGATTAGTCCTATTTAAAAAAAATTACTGTGACACATATACTATTTGCAAAGAATGTATAGGGTATGATAAACAATAAATATAAAAAACGGTTGCAAAATTATAAGAAACGTTTGCAGTTCGGAAATGTGTAGATTAACACCAAATATATTTAAATTGTCAAAAGGCAAGTTGTTCATATTGGCAAACTGTGATGATCATAATAAATGTTTTTTGGAAAACGTTTTCCGGTTAAAAATATTATAAATTAATAAATATTATAGCGGTATAATTTTGCGTTTATAAAATAATAATTAAAAGTGACGTGACTTTCAAAGTTAACCATCAGAATGAGATGATTTTTCAATTTTACTTAATCTTTTATTTAATTTTATATTATTGATAATCAATAGCTGCTGCTGTATAAATTTGCCAAATTTACGTTTTTTATAATTTAAATTGACGTTGACATTCAAAATATAAAGTTTCAGTATTTCGGTATGTTATTTTTTAACTATTTCTATAAGATCAACATAAATTAAAGCAATTTCAAATGATAAGTATAATTTAATAAAAATATGTCTAAAAAGATGTGAAAGCTATATGGGAAACTCAATTGTTGAAGGTAAAATTATGATATGACTTGCATTTCTATTTTCTAACATGTCATTTATTGTCAGCATTAAATTTAATTGAACATTTTTCTGCACCTTTTTCTAAATAGTGTAAGCTTGTCGTATCTGCTGACAATAATTAATATTTCTACTCTAATTTATGTATTTATTTGAATATATTACTTTCAAGTAATATAATAATAGTATGAATTGTTACATTCCGCGAGAAAATTAAAACTAATTAGATAAAATGCAAACAAATTTTATAAATAAACTGTTAACAATTTTTTATAACCAAATAATATAAATAATATTATGTAGAATAGATAAATATATAAAAAAACTATAAAACCTATAAATATATAATATACATGTATTATGAACATAATAGCAGTGTACGAGTACGTAAAGTAAAATAAATTTGTTAAGCGGTAATTAATATAAGTTAGTTTAGGTAGTTAAATAAAGTTTCTATTAACCCTAAACTTAACGTGATATATATTATATATCAGCGAACCCTAACATTGAAGTTTCTGAAAAATTGTATTTTATGTCTAGTATTAATATATTATATCTAAATCTCCATATGTGTTTTGTTTATATTTTACATAATTTTCTATTTAATTAATTATGCTGTTGTATACTTGTTGTGTATAATATTATTAAGCAAATCTAACAAACTGACTATAAAAAGAAAATCGTTTTGGTAACGCGTTACTGTCGGGTAAAGGAAAATAAATAAATTTTAAATTGATATCATTAACTTTACGATAGATTGTTGCATTCAAAATAAAAACTTTTAACTTGAAATCTAAAAGCATCATGTTGATTACCAGCCAAGCGCTGTTCTAAAACCAGTTCTTGATATAAGTGGAAATATAAGTTGAAAAAAATCTTGAATATTTTGTTTTGTTGTGTAATCAATATAATCAAAATTATCTGAATGTCCACGAGCTATTTGAGAAATATGAGTTTTAAGGTTAATATTGTAATAAAAGTCTTTCTAAAAAAAAAGTCTGCAATAAGCGGACTTGCATTTCCTCCTTTGCTTGGATACCTTCAATCTTTCTTTTGTAAAAGATAAGAATGAATAGTATGAACTCATTGGCAAGGCAATCTTTATAGTCATTAAGTAATGTAAAAATAGGATTTTCATTACAAAGTCTTATAACGTCGTAACGTCGATTGTTTTGTTTAGAGGTGTCTAATTTGCGGAAATTGTTCAAATCTCGCAAGTAGCCTACTATACTTCTACTTTTCATTTTAATTATATTATGTTCCCCATTTGCTATCTATCATTTACGAAAATACTTAATTAATTATTTTTTACGTAACTTTTCATTTACGAACACATATTTTAGGTTACATTTTTTTAAAAATAAAATATTAAACACGATTATAGATAAATGAAGTTGTTCAGTGCTAATATATTTCGTTTCAAGCAGCTGTTGAGCAACTGTATATTCGTCGAAAGAATTATCTTCGTGTATACTATCATATTTCAACGTTATACTGTAAAATTGATTCAAAAGTAGTATATCTAAAAAGTGTGGCTAAAACATGTTTGAATTGGGAACATTACATAACGTATTCGATATCATAATGTACTGTATCTCGTACAACATACGTATGAAATATGATCGACTAAAATTGTATCAATTTCAATATAAGATGTGGTGCAACAGGTCTGTTTCAATTCTGCATATGTTCTCCTGCTATGGTCTTACTTTACGTAAAAACATTTTCTATATTGTTTAACATTTTAATTTTGGAAAATAAATCTAAAAAAGGAGTAGTTGCAACTTAAAAGATACACATTTTCGCATTATAATTTTTTTAATATCTTTATTTATTATTTATAATGTATCTATTTATAAATTGTTTTGAGCTATTGAGAGTTCTGCACAACAAACTACTTTATTAATTGTTTTAAAAGAGTTTTGAATCATGCTATATCAAGAAAACCACATTTTAACATTATAATAAAAGAATTAATAGCACAATAAATCATATTTTTATGGCAAAAAAAAAACATTTAAATCATAAATCATATAATCAGAGCATAATTACGTAGGTTATATACTTTAGTAAAATATATAAAATAACAATTTAATATTATTTTGTTAATTTATCCTAACAATTTGTGAATATTTATTAATATCTTCATTTTCCCGAATACTCGAATTGCGGACAAATACATTAAACAAATTGAAAGATTGTTTAAATATTACAACTTATATATTTCTATTTCATAGTGCGTGTATCAGTTTATAGTAAACTTTTTTTAAACAGTTTTTTTTAAATATTCAAATTATTACATTTTATAATTTTTATGTATTATTTAATTTGTGAAATAGTTAACTATTCAATTTATTATATATGTGAGAGGGATGTAAAGAAAAATTTTAAGAGCAATGTTAAGGGCCATGTTAAGGACGATTTTAAGAGAAATCTTAACTGTGATGTTAAGAGCAACCTTAACTGTGATATTAAGAGCAATCTTAACTGTGATGTTAAGAGCAATCTTAACTGTGATGTTAAGAGCCTTGTTAAGGACGATTTTAAGAGAAATCTTAACTGTGATGTTAAGAGCAATTGTAAGATCGATGTTAAGATTGATGTTATGTTAAGAGCAATGTTAATAGCCATGTTAAGAGCCATGTTAAGAGCAATATTAAGTGTGATGTTAAGGACGATTTTAAGAGCAATCTAAAGTGTGATGTTAAGAACAATGTTAAGAACTATGTTAAAAGCAATATTAAGATCGCTGTTAAGAACCACGTTAATAGCCATGTTAAGTATAATTTTAAAAGCAATCTTAAGTGTGATTAAAAAGAAAAAGTCAAAATAATATTTTAAGTATGTATGTACATGTCTAATTTTATAAGTACTATGTTATGATAAGAGCTGTATTAAGTGTTATGTTATGAGCGGTGTTAAGAAAAATATTGGTGGAGTAAAGTGTTATGTTAAGAGCTGTGTTAAGTTTTATGTTAAGAGCTGTGTTAAGAGACATTTTAGTGGTGTTAAGCTTTATATTAAGAGCGGTGTTAAGAGAAATATGGTAGTGTTAAGTGTTGCGTTAAGAGCGGTGTTAAGTGTTATATTAAGAGAGGTGTTAAGTGTTATGTTAAGAGCGGTGTTAAGAGACATTTCAGTGGTGTTAAGCTTTATATTAAGAGCGGTTTTAAGAGAAATATGGTAGTGTTAAGTGTTGCGTTAAGAGCGGTGTTAAGTGTTCTGTTAAGAGCGGTGTTAAGTGTTATATTAAGAGCAGTGTTAAGTGTTATGTTAAGAGCGGTGTTAAGAGACATTTCAGTGGTGTTAAGTGTTCTGTTAAGAGCAGTGTTAAACGTTATATTAAGAGCGGTGTTAAGTGTTATGTTAAGAGCGGTGTTAAAAGACATTTCAGTGGTGTTAAGCTTTATATTAAGAGCGGTTTTAAGAGAAATATGAGCGGTGTTAAGAGACATTTTAGTGGTGTTAAGTGTTCTGTTAAGAGCAGTGTTAAGCGTTATATTAAGAGCGGTGTTAAGTGTTATGTTAAGAGCGGTGTTAAGTGTTCTGTTAAGAGCAGTGTTAAGCTTTATATTAAGAGCGGTGTTAAGAGAAATATGGTAGTGTTAAGTGTTACGTTAAGAGCGGTGTTAGGAGACATTTTAGTAGCGGCGTTCAGAGCGATGTTAACAAAGTTTATCGCACTGACACGGGGGGTATAAATTAGTAAATGAGAAATTCAAGAAACTTGTGGAAATTGACTTTAATTGCAGACCTAACTGTCCAACAATTGGATGTACCAAGGATGGCACCGCGGGTGAGTGACTAAAGCATAACATAACTCAGAATGCATCACAGGAGAGATCTGAAGATGTACTCGCACCCGAGCGGAATTAATTGGCATTAGAGCCACCCTTCAATAAGGTCATCGATGTGATGAAAAAGGAAGCTCACTGTAATGTTATGTAATCATTATTTTAGAGCTTTTACATTTTACATAATACACATACATATTGTATGCTGTAAATCTGTTTTTTTGACAGCTGTTTGGATATACTTATTAGAAGATGAGTATCAATATATTGATTAGATATTCTATCAATATCACTTCTTATTAATTATTTTTATTCGACTTGATTGTTATATACTTTTTATGTTATTATATTATGTATTCCACATTCCTATTATATAAGCATAACTTATATCTACAGAAAAATGTGAGGTTTATTTTCCTTTGTAGTAAAAGAAATATTTGTTTATATTTTTCAATATAATTTGCATACAATGCATTTCATTTGAAAGCTAACATCCCCGACTTCCACAAATGTATGTTTTGCAAAGAATTGGATAGCAGACGGCTAGCCACAAATATAATGTTATCAACATTTTTGGACAGATTAATTATTTAAAACAATGTTTTATCATAAAGAACAATCAAATTAAATGAATAAGTAATAGTTTGTAATAAAATGTGTCTGCACAAAAGAACGCATTATTCAACAAGCTTATTGCAATATCATCGCAACCAATTTTTAATGGTTAATGTGACACAAAATATTTGTTTTCGCTATATTTCCGAATGATCAAAGTTAAAACGGGCAAACTTTTTTAAAAGTAGGATACGTGGAATTTAGATATTAATGAAACAGTTATAATCATATTGTCCTAATGTTCATGGCAATCAGGCGCCTCGGATATTTTCATTATCCGATTTCTATAATTTCTTAGTATATAATTTTAATCTCTTTAAATTATAACTCAATACATAACAGCAAGTCAAACAGTGTTGTCAACGTACCCATAGCAACACAGGGAGCAGTATCTACTATTGTCGGGATAGTCATGATTTGAGGTGATATACTTGATAAAAAAGGGCTTTGTTCCAGTTAACGTGCATCGGGTGGATAAAACCGCTCCAGACAAACGCAGACAAAAACCCCCGTAATTGGCCGGCTCAAATTGGGAGAGTTTCTTCTCCTTGGTAAACAATACGAATTGATAGTCGCCAACTTTTCTGTATCATAACTTCACTTTGACACAGAGTCATTTATTTCTGCCACCTCAAGGGTGGGTAAAGTGTTCACATTAACAAAAAAAAGTATATTCAAATTGTATATTACGTATACTGTACTCACGGTTACTGCCAAAACGCGGAGAGGCGGTAGTTGTGTCATTCATGGCGGAAAGCATGTCAGAAAGCGTCGCTATGCGGGAAGGCTTGCTGATGGGATTCGGTGCTCTGCTGGGCATGGTTGCGCTCGTTATCATCCTCATCCTGTGCTGCTGCAATCCCTGCTCGAAAAGCAAAAACCCACCGGGAGACCGGCGGTCAGTTGTTCCCCACTCGTTTGCTGGACACAGTCGCCTGGACCTCACCAACGACTCAGTCAGCTATTTCGACAAGTGTCCTCCTCTTCCTCCTCCTCCTCCTCCTCCTCCTCATGCACCACAGGGTCCTACAGTCACGCCGCTGAGGGCCCGCTACAATTATACCGCCGCAAATATTGACCTCGGAGGCACAGCGTCTCTCCATGCGACGACCACCACAGCGGCCAGCAGCCCTGTCGTCCGGTATAAGCCGCCGTCGGCGGGTGGGATTGTCTCGCATCGTCTCCCGCCGTCCTACGCTGCCTCCTTCGGCCTGCCCTATACGGAGCCGAGTATCGCGTGCACAGCGGCGTCCAGGTCGAGCCCCCTGTCCACGTCGGGCAGTGCGACCACGCTGACCAGCGTCGAATATGTGGCCCCTCAGGCGGCAGCAGAGGCCCCGCCGCCGCCGCAGCCACGAATGAAGCTGAAGCGTCATCGGCGTATAGTGGCCACGCAATAGATAGATATATAGCCATTATGAACAGACCAGTAGCATATCGAGTATGAGGCTATACATGTTTTTACAATTTTATTTCATACTCAGTCGATATTGATTATTTGATAGTTTCAATTGATAATGGTGGATAAGTATCACAAGATATTTTTGACTACAAGTATATATCTTATACAGAGAACACCAACTTTATAGATATTTTTTACATTTATAAAAAAAAAAAATAGAATTGCTGGAAATGTACCAGCGAACAAAGATGTCTTTTTAGAGTAGATTAAATATAAATATAAAGCGCTTTATTTTACCTCATCTAAACTACTAAATGATAAACAATATATCCGACTAATTCTATTATATGATGGTGATATTATATTATATAATAATGTCTTAACGAAAAATACTTTTGTATTTAATCAATAGTGTATTAAATGTTTTTTTACTGCAATCCTTCTTCAGTATATTGACTACTTTATTTTTCTACATTCAGATATATAGCAAACATATTTACCAAATCTGCCGGTTGATAATATGTATGTACAGTATGTTATTCTTTTATAAACATATATTGCTATGTATATAATATCAGTTGTGAATAATACAAATGAGTAAAATATGATAACGTAACCTAAGGTTGTTTTTGATATACTTATCTTCAATATGTTTCTTGTAGATGTGCATAGGTAATATACTGCTTAGAAAGTAATGGATAATAGTAGATGAATCACGCTGTCGAAATATTTATTTTACCGAAAATTCTTTCTTGTAAAAACTGTGCAATATATGAATTTATTCGATACTTTATATATATAATAAGAAAACTATTCTAAAATATTATTTTTTTGAACAAAATGTTTCTAATTATGATATTTGTTTATCGGAGTAAGTACTTTATTTGTTTCTATATGTTTATATGACAATCATTACAAGTCGCAATCTATATTTTAGCATACATATATGATAGACTACAAATTTATGCTTATAAGCAAATTTTATATAAATGTGGTATCAGCAATATATATGACTATTAGTTGTATTGTTTCATGGTCTTTCACTGTATATATGCATATATTATGTTAACTCATACGGAAGTATTGTCAAAAATATCGACACATAATCCTAACAATTTAAGATTTGTGATTTGTGTTCAACTGTAATATCATTAATTCACAATCATCATATTGCACGTACTTAATTTTACAAATTGAATAAAATAATTCATATTTTACGCAGTTCATTTATTTCAAAACAAGAAATAATGACACAAAATAATATATGCGTATGTGTTACGTATCCATCATATT
Organism: Coelogynopora nodosa; assembly: GCA_034780555.1. Lineage (NCBI taxonomy): Eukaryota > Metazoa > Platyhelminthes > Proseriata > Coelogynoporidae > Coelogynopora > Coelogynopora nodosa. The sequence continues at coordinate 11,066 of JAUZND010002265.1, forward strand.
ATTAAAAAAAAAAACAATACTATGTAATGGATTCCTTAAATGTTAAAATTTGATGTGATTTGATATAAACACTTTTTACAAGAACTATATACTACATACATATAACTATATTGAAATATACTGAATAGTTATCGAAATAAGAAGTATACATATACTAATAAGTGAGTGTTTCATTTGAATTTTTGGGCATTTTAAACAATAGAAATAGCAAACTTTATTTAACTCATCTTCGAAATACAAGCATGCTATTAACAAATCCTTATGCATCCTTATAACAAAAAAGAACACAAAAGTACGCAACCACACAATCACTTAATTTAATGATTTTATACTGCAGCATGGCGCGGTTTTTTAAATGTTCAATATTTTACAATTGATAATGATTGGCAATACATTGTTATATTTCTTTAAATTTACCAAATTGAACCGACGTAAAGTCGAAAATACCAAAGAAAAGTAAATTGATAAAACAAATAATATAATATATATATATATATACATATACTTTATAAATGTAATCCTGTTTATAATTACTTTTAATGACTTTTATTTCTACAAAGAAGAGCGTATTCGTTATGTTTTTTTTATATATAAACTGTTTTATAAAAAAATGATATACATTAATTCGCAATAATTAAAAATGACATATCTACATCACATATACATTTGATATGATATCATATGTTAGGTATAAAGAATATTTAACAGTAATTATGATCATAATTTGTAAATTTGTATCATGGGATACATCTAAAACATTTGAAATTAAAAAAAATAAAAATTAACTAGAAATTAATTTATATTAAATTCATTGTTGAAATGTATAATTAAAATATTATAATATAAATATGTATATATACAATACCTACATATACGTCAAACCCGTGTGTGACTTATATATTTATATTTAATATGTATTATTTAGCAAATGTTAAAAAATATTGCAAAACATTTTCAATATACATATTTCCCTTAAAATTTATTTAGTATATATAATTAGGTAATGTTAATTGTGTGAGGTAATGCATGCTGGGTAACCAAGGAAGGTGTCACAAATGCAGTCAATTTTAAACACATAATAATTGCGCATGGTATATATAAAAATTCATCTTTAACGATTCTGGCATTATATACTGAAAATACGGAATATATGAAGACGGTTCATGCGATTAGTGACACCAACGAACCGAATGAAAAACAAAGATCATATTGATTTAAAAAATATTGTTATGTGGAACATTTAAACAATAACAGATACATAATATAAAATAATTCGTATGGCACATACCTTGTTATATAACTTTGTATATCATTTATATTATATCATTATTCTTGCAAATTAATTTATAATTACAAGTGCTGCATGACCGGCTTTATATAATTAAAACAAAATCGTCAGATCTTGATTATCTTCTATCTTTCTTAGAAGTCAAAACATTCTTCGGTTATCAGTAGGATGGGAAGTTTTCAATTTTAAGAATGCAATGACATGTCTTGCACGAATATTGGAACGATGTAACTTTTACAAAATATGATATTATTTCTAATTATATATAATTCGTTTAAAAAAAAGTATTATCACTCTGATATTAATTAATAAAGATCAGTTTTATTTTACATTTTATAAATTGGATAAGAGTTGACATCAACACCTGGGTCACATTGCTTGGTAAAGAATTGACATCAACAGCTTGGTCACATTGCTTGGTTAAGAATTGACATCAACAGCTTGGTCACATTGCTTGGTAAAGAATTGACATCAACAGCTTGGTCACATTGCATGGTTAAGAATTGACATCAACAGCTTGGTCACATTGCTTGGTTGAGAATTGACATCAACAGCTTGGTCACATTGCTTGGTTAAGAATTGACATCAACAGCTTGGTCACATTGCTTGGTTAA